>JALBZB010000854.1:0-16916 GCA_038050625.1 Pythium sp. MPC-2022a | reverse complement strand
CCCCTCCATCCTCGACAACCTGTTGCTCTCGATGCCCAAGCGGTGCAAAATGATCTTTGATCACAAAGGAGCATTTACTTCGTCGTTGTAGCGTCACATCAGTGCAGCGCGTTTATTACCAATCTGACCGCAGCCGTCAAATTGGCCGTCAACCTTTGATAATGCATATGTGATTGGTTTGCAGGCTCCAATGCGTTTCTCGAAACGCTGAACATATGCACGTGTTCGTCTTGAAATTTGCAATCGTTTGTACTGCAGTTTGGTTGCTTTCGTGTTCGATTGGCTGAGAAAACTTTGAAAACATTTTTTTCAAGACTTTTGGTGCGCTTTTTAGAAGGTGCCACCTTTGACATGCAGTTTAGGGTAACAATAATCTTTCTGGGAAATTTCCCTTTGTCCCAGAGGAAAAGTCGGCATTTCAAAAGTTGGAAAAGAATCGAGCATATAAATTACAAGATAACATTCCAAAATCAGGAAACTTCAACTCTTCATGTCCCCTTCACAAATGGCTACAGTCTCTTAATACCAAAGGACCCATCCGAACGAACTCGATCCTTCGCTTGCACAACTCCAGTAGTCAGCCGCTTCCCAACTTCCGCACTGAAGCAGCAATCCCACAGACAGGTTAACTTTGAAAGAGTGAGAGAGAGAGATGCAGAGCCACAGCAGCCATCCGCCTGTGCCGCAGCAGCAGACCACGACGATGGGCTCGCGTGTTGCTGCCAGCGACGAGAAGCTCTTCGTGGACCGACGCGTATCATCTTCCTCGTCGCAGGGCGAAAAGCCCTGGAGCCGCAGCCACCTGCGGCTCCTCTACCTGCTCTCCAAGTTCGCCATGTTCCCGAGCTTCACGGACGATGAGGAGAGCTGGCTACGCAACCTGCCGCTGCTCGTGCTCGTATACGAGGCGATCGTGTGCGGCATCCTGGACTACGACTACTCGCCCGTGTGCACTAACATTGTCAAGAACGGCCAGTCGCGCCGCATCTGGATGAACATCAGCCAGGATGCCAAGGCCGCGATCGACGACCTGCGCGAGCACGAGCTTGTCAAGGCGCTCAAGACCTGCAGCGAGGACTTCCAGCCCTCCACGGCGTTCCAGGTCACGCCGCAGGCCATCGCGGTGCTCAAGACCTTCCCGACGGACGAGAAGAAGCGCATCGATGTGTTCCTCTCGCACAGCTCGGAGCCGACGCCGAAGCTGCACTCGGCCAACTCGGGCATGATCCTCTTTGAAAGCAACCTGGTCACCATCACGTTTGACGTGACGGACGGCAAGTTCCGCGTCGCGCGCAACGACGGCTCGGTGTTTGTGTCGCGAGTCACGGACGTGGAGGAAGTGTCGTACGTCTCGAGCCCGTACTTGCCCAGCTGCCTCATGAAGAACGAGGCGACGTTCTCCTCGAATGCGCACAAGGCGGGTATGTGCAAGCAGGGAGTGAATGCCATCAAGGACGAGCTCTCGTTCGCGATCGTGCTCTCGAACGTGCGCGTGATGGTCGGCGAGTGGATCCCATTCGGTCCGAACCAGATTGTGACGCTCAATGACCGCCTGGGCTCGCTCGAGCGCTGCCAGGGCGGGCTGTTTACCTCGGAGCTCGACATGAACCCGACGAGCACGCGGCTGTACCTGAACCCGGGGCTAACGAAGATCGCGATCGTCGATTTTGAACTCGAGTGCTTCACGAACTTTGAGGCCGATATCCATGCGCCGAACGAGGACGGCATCGTGCAGATCGAGAGCTTCGGCATGCACCTGAATGGCGACGGCACGATCGTTTACGGCATGTACATCGACGCAATCATGGACCAACCGGCCGAGTCTATCTGCGTCGACCACCTCTCGCGGCTACTCGTCGATGTGGACCTAGACTCGTCCAAGATCATCGACGACCTGTTGTCTCCTCACCAGCGCGCGCTCATGAACATGCTCTTCATGCAGGACGCCACGTCGCGCAGCAAGTTCAACCTGATCACGGCGAAGGAGATCCTGCCGAAGCTGCCTGTGCGCGAGTACCTGGACCGCGGCGAGAAGGAGAACGAGCTCAAGCAGGTACTGGGCGAGATCCACGCCGTGTACGACCTGAGTGAAGACGACAAGATCCTCGTGGGGCGCGATGGGATGCTGCTCGTGGGACCGAACGCGAACCAGCACGAACCACTCATCGTCTCGTATCTGGCGCTGCTGTCGCGAGAACTCTTCATCCGGTTTTTCTTCAAGCGGACATTCATCCTCGACGACATGCTCAACCGCGCGCGCATGTACATGAAGAGCTTCGAGATGAATCCCGAGGCGCTCGGTGGCATGCGCTCGAAAGTAAACCAGTGCTCGCACGACCTCGTGATCCTGGAAGAGATCCTAGGGCTGCTGCGCGAGTCGATGCACGCGATGGAGCTGCCCAAGTGCCCCTCGGACGCCAATGGGGAGCTCTTGTACGAACAGCTACAGTTGCGAAAGGTGATTGAGGACCACAACATCTTTCAGCATTTGAAGACCTACGGTACTAACTCTAATTCTGTTTGATCACTGGTTGCATCAGACCCACACGGACCTGGAGATTCGATGCAAGGACCTCGCTAAGCTGCTGCGAGGTTTCCGGGCAAAGCTCAAGCAGGTGCAGAGCCAGAACGGCAACATGGCGAAGACGCTTCTCGAGACAATCATGCACAGCGTGGAGCGTAACTTGGGAGTGCTCGCCGAGGGCACGCGCGTGACCGAGCACTCGATGGCGTCATCCTTTGACTTCGTGTTGGTCATCTTCACGGGCCTCCTCGCGTTCGAAATCATCGACCGCATCACGGACGGCGACCTACTGGGCATCGATGGCAAGACGATCGCGTCACTCGAGTGGGCGAACGACTTGCTCGTGCACCACATCGTGCAGGTACCGGGACTCTGGTTCTTCGTGGACGTGGCGTGGATGCTGCTCATCGCGTCGTTCCTGAACTTTTCGATCTGGTTCATCATCAACCACCTCACGAAGATCCACAGCATCACGTTCTCGCTCTGCGAGCGCGTGAACGTGGCTGCGCTCGAGCATTTCATGCAGCAGTGCAAGGTCGTCGAATCCCGGAGTTCGAACTTCAACGCCGAGCAGAAGATCATCAAAGTCGTCTGGCGCGACACCCACAGCAAATGGCGCGACCGCATCCCGACATGGGAAAAGGGCGTGGGCATCAAGTGGAACTTTGGCGCGATGCTGCGCACTCAAATTACGTTTGACCTGATCAACAACTTTCTGCTCGAGGTCACCTTCCATGTACGCGTTGTATACCCTGGCTTAGAGACTACTATGAGCTTGAGTGTGTGGGGAATACTGTAAAACCAATTTTTGGCTGTTCTACTAAACAGGGCAAGATTCGATCGGCTCCGAAAGAGCTCTACGACACGCTCATGCAAGACATACGAGAGTACGTTGTTGATCCAATCCTTCATCTGTTGTAGGTTACTCGGCTAGTTTTGACCTGGATGAGCCACTGCGTGATATCTTTCTGATACTACCTAGGAACGGCTGCTTTGACGAGCACTACACTGCGGCACCGTGTGTGCACAAGCGCAACGCGATGCGACCAAAGATCCGGAAAGACCTGATCCGAAGAATGCTCAAACGCGGCAACGCGTTGATCCATCCCAACGCATGAGACCGTGGGTGTAAACATGAGAAATGGTATCAACATACCGAGCAGAGGTGGAGGGTTTTCACTGCCGGATTAGACGTGGGGCGAGATTCCGTTTGCCGCCATCGCTTGTTGTTACATGAGCTCCTCCTCCTACTGAGACTACTGGCTGCAGTAAATGGTGATGCCGTAGTGGTCGACCGCTGCTTGGTGATGAAAAGGTTTCGTCTTCTTTCAGTGGAGTCTTTGAGAGTGACCGCCGAAGCAGCTTGGCGTCGGCGACGAGAGTTGATGTCAGCGCTACAGTTCCAAGCGAAGGCTCGCTCTAGAACGGTTAACAATATTTTTCAGTACATATTAGCACTTTGGATGGAAGGTCAGCTTTGATAGCCACACTGTTTGCTGAGACGTACCTTGGTGGTGCCGTTCCGCTGGAAGACCTTCTCAAGCGCTTGGAAGCGCACTTCGACCTGTCGCCGGTCTTTCAGCGCTTCCAGCTTGTGCTTTCGCGCCACCGCGTGCTTCGACCGGGGTGCCGCGATCAGTTCACCGCCTTGTCCATCCTCCGAACTGATGTCGTCCGAACCGGTATTGCCGCTATTACTGCCTTTGGAGTAATGGCGCAAATCCGAGAGCTCATCTGCGATGGACTGCGACGGCGTGTGCGTGATGGCGTCAAGAATGAAGCGCCGCCGCTCCATTGACAACTGAGTGTTGATGTCCAGGAACCCTGCGCTTTGGTGCTGTAGGCCACGTAATACTCTGAATTCCAGATCCTACTGTGTCGGCTGCATTGTAGTGAGTGAGTACGCACCTCCATTTTCTTTGTGAGCTGCATGAACATGGCTTCATGCTTCTCGAGCGAGCTCTTGTTGTGCTTGGCGTGGGGCGTGAGGAAGTCGACAAACTCCTGGAAGTCGATCAGCCCGTTCGCGTCCTTGTCTAGCTTGTCGACAATGCCCTTGATCTCCACGGGATCCGTCACGATGCCGATCGAGAGCATTGGGTCTTCCAGTTCCTGCCAACGTGATATAGTCAGATCACCTACCGAGCTATCACGTACTTAGTATACTTGTCGAATACACGTCAGTATAGTACCTCAACGGAGATCTTGCCGGAGCCGTCGGCGTCCAGCGCGTTGAACCACTGGCGCAGCATCTTCTTCTGCTCGGCCGAGAATTCGAACCGCCGCTGCTTGGCATGCTTGCCCAGCCACGCGTTCTGCTCCTGGCGGCGCACGTCGTCCTGGAGTTGGCGCTGCTTGGTGAGCGCGTCGTGGTAGCTCACGCTCGAGTCGTGCTCGGTTTGCCACCACTCGTGTCGCTTGTGTTGCGGCTGGTGGCGACAGTGTGGGTCTGGTTGTAAAGTTGCCGACGTCTTGGTCGGGGGTCGCTGTTGCTGCTGCAGCTCATCGGCGATCGCTCGTCGCGCGTTCCGGACGTCTGCCGCATCGCGCAGCTGCCCGTATTCGTGCCCAGTGTTCATCATTCATGCACGAGAGCCTCAAACGCCAGGCACTCAACAGACTGTCCTGGTTACCAGCTCAAGTAGAATGGTGCGCTGTTTGTTTGTGGTTCAGCGATTCTTCAATCAAGCAAAATCGCTTTGGGATCAGATAGCTAAATGTAGCCATGTGTCCGAAGATACAGCAAAGTAATAAATATCAACATACGAAATGTGGGAACTGTTTCTGCAGATACATCACAAATAATTTACACTTACTTTGGAGGTGCAGCATTTTTGTGATCAACGCTGGAAAGGCAAAGTGTGAAAAAGCCTGTGATCACAGTGAAGCAAATTGAGCAGCGCGATGAATCTGAAGCGCGAGCGCGACGATGGCGACGCGCTGGGCGACGACCACACGGGTGCGGTGGCCGTGACGCTCCCGCGCAAAATGCAGCGCGTGCTGGCGGACGAACTCTCCCCCGTGTCACCCACGGTGGCTGCGGGCGTGCTCCCGCGCTCGACCGTCTACGCTCCGCCTCCTCCTGCTGCAACTTCACAAGAGTCACAAGCACCGCAAGCCTTGGTGACGGCTCCTATCACCCCCACCCCAGTACCAGTCATAGCTGCGGCTGCTGTAAACCCGATCCAAGCGCTCGACGCTATCCGTGACCGCCTGGCGCTCACAATCGATCCGCACCTGCAGGCGAAGCTGCTGCTCCAGTTCAGCCACGTGGCGATCTCGCCCGGCGCGCCGACCAACTCGGCGATCGACTTTCTGTTTTCGTTCCTACAGCAGAACCAGGGAGGAGCTTCATCCACAGCAGCTACGGATGGGAAGAGTGAGCGTGAGGGAGGCGCTCAGACTGTGAGCCGAACGGCTGGCGGCCCCGTCGTCGTCGGTGCGATCGTGCGCGGACTGCGCAAGCTGCTTGCAGTGAAGGCCAAGGTCGTCGAGCCCATGATCCAAGTGGACGCCATGGGCGAGCAGCTGATGCAGTGCGTGAGCGTCGCCGAGGACTTTAAACTGCGTCAGGACATGATGCAGATCGTCGTGGACTGTCTCATGATCACACGAGCCTTCGCGCAGGTGGAGACGCTGTTGGGTACGTGTGTGCGTGACCACGATCCAGCGATGCAGGCGATCTGTCTTGAAGGCTACTTGCGGCTGCATGACGCGGGGTACAATTTTGACACTGAGCCAGCCAAGCTCTTTGATTTCGCGAGCACGATGCTGCTCCATGGAGGAGGCGGTGACAGCCCGAAGCAGGTCAAGCTGTGGGCGGCGCGGCTCGTCACGGCGCTCAGCGAACTGCATCCGCTTCTGAACATTGCATCCAAGTTCTTTCCAGGATCAGGATCGCCGTTATCTTCTTCTTCTACCATATCGTCTACGCTCCGCGACAAGGCTTTCTACGTGCTCTGCATAGGGGCGGGCGATGCCTCTGCGAGTATTCGCAAAGAGATCGTGCTGTGCCTTCGATCTTTTGCTGAGGTGTCGACGCACGTGGTCGAACACGCGCTGCAAAAGATCCAGATTAGTGAAGAGCTCGCTGAAGATACCGATATGAACACTGTGCTCATGCTCTCGAGTGGGAAATTGCTGGATCTCTTGGAGGACAAATCTGATGAGGTACGACGGTTTGCAACATTGTATATTGTGTGATCATTTATGAGTGTAACTAACATAACTTATTCTATGAACGGTAGGTTTCCACTGAAGCATCCAGGACGATCCGGTACTTGACCAAGACTGCCAAGTGGAGCGAGCAAATGCTGGATCGCACCATCTCGGCGCATATTGATCTGCTTCCGACTGCGTCCACGTCGAAAGTCCGCTTTCTCGCGCTCGTGGAGACACTGGCGCAGCTGCTGAAGCAGCGCAAGGAGCAGTTCAACGCGGAGTTTTCGCTGACGAGCGAAGAGGTAAGCGAGTGTATGGGTTTTGAAAACCACCGGGGTCACCACTCACACTTTGGTTCTGACTGTGTGTGTGTGTCACTGTAGGTGAATTATATCTTGCGCGACGAAACCGTCCGTGCGGACACATTGTCCATGCTTGCGACCCTGTCAGTGCTGATTCAGTGCGATACGTGCAGCGTCTGGATGGTTCAGCGGATTGTCAAGTACGCGTTACTGATCGCTGCGACTGCCAGTGATCACACTGTCGCTGCTGGTTCTGCGGTGGAAAATGGTGCTCAGCACAAGCACCGGCTGCTCGCGCTCGCAAAGTCGATTCAGCTCAAGTGCGGAGCGACCATCCAGATGGATATGTCTTTGGTGGACAAGCTGAACGGAGAAGCGAACCAGCAGCAGCAGATGAGCAACGTGAAAGCTGAAGTGTGCTCAATATTTCTCAACAAGGACGGGAAAGAGAGTGTGCCAAGTGATCACGGCTCTGGGCCTCGGTCGCTCAGCACGCTGTTCAAGTTTACGCAGATCGACATCACACCTCGTGACGAGCCTGCGAAAAATGACCCGAGGAGTGGACACGGAGAGGCGACCGAGTACAGCAAGTTGCAGAAGTTGTCGTCGGGCGAGCAGTTCTTTACGTCCGGTCTCAAATCGGTGCGTGAGCATCAGAAGTGTGTGCTAGGTGCTTTGTCACAACTAAACTTATACTCTGTCTTGATTTTAGATTCAACGCCTGCACGCAACTGCTGGTGGAAAGACTGAGACGTCTGGATTGCGCATCGTTGAGCTTCTTCTCCAGTTAAAGGAGCACTTGAAATCGTTTCCCGACACAATGACAGCGCCACCAGCTACAAAGTCCTCGTCGTACGTTTCGATGGATGCGATGCTGGGCAACAGCAGCAGCAACAGCAACAGCAACAGCAAGAAGAGCAACGACAGCAATGAAAAGAAGCTGCGACAGTTCTCTCGCGTGGCTTTGTCCGGGGTGTTGGTTCGTGGCTGCGAAGAGATGGTGGAGCTTGCATGCAACTTGTACGTCAAGGAAAATGGATTGAGCTGCCACCCTCGAGCCGAGCTATTACAGGTACAGTGCAGTGCTGGTCGATGGATCTGTCTTGCCTCTCCTGTAGATGCATATTGGAAAACTCACCGACTGTTGCGGGCTTTTTCTTTATTCAACAGCTGGTTCTTCTTGCACGGATCGGTTTGGTGATCAGTCAGCTACTGAATCCAAGGAATGATGACAACCACATCAGAGCCAATTTGCAGTGGCTAGTCGATCAAGCGTCCCAGCTCAACTTTATGCACAGCGAGGATACTGGAGCAAGCCTGTGGATTAGCGACCAGTTGCTGTGTGACATTGCATCGCTGGACGAATTGAAGCGCGCGTTTGTGAGCATTGTGCGCAAAGCGTGGCCCGCGGCACTGCTGCAAGCGTTATCTGTTCTACATAGCCAATCCTCCTCTCGCACAACCTCCGCAGTGATCTACGAGCCAGAGGCGAATAACAAGGAGCCGCGCGAGATCGTCGCGCTGTGGCCGTTCACTGTCCGCGTACAGAGCTTGGCGGAGAACCTGAATGACATCACGCGCGTCTTCATCAAGGTATGCTGGCTTGCTTCTTTGCTTTACGATTTCCAAGTCTATCAATTGTGTACTCACTTTGGTGCTCTATGTGCACATTTGTCTCTCAACAGAGTGTCCTTCCCAATGGAGAAATCGAGTACCACCACGTGCCAGTCCACAGTATCAGCGTCAAGAACCCGTCGAGCTACCTCATCGACCACAGCATCAAATTGACGATCTCACCGTTTTCTGACCCGACAAGCTACTCGATCTCGCTTTGTGTCCAGCATCCAGCGCTGCCTGGTGCTCTCGAGGTTTGTGAACTTTTTAATCCGAGTCACTTCCTTTTCGCCAATTGTCGCCGACGGCAATGAACTAAACGTGTCGTTTGTGTCATATTCCGACCACTTAATAGATGAAGCAAACCACGGGCGATTCAAGAGCTCAGGTCACGTTCACAGAGATCTCGGAGCCCGTCAAGTCCCGAGTCTTTCACCGCACGAACTCGGCAATCCGTCGAGGCTAAATGCTGTATGCACTGTGCAAAAATGTACCCACCACAACTCAACAAAACAGAAGGAGGAAAACGCAAATTATCACCATGTTCAGGTATGATGTTGTGCACGCTGGCGTGTGTTCTCATGTGTTCTCCTAGTGGTGCAAAAGCTCGTAGAGAAGGATCGCAGCCGCGACGCTGACGTTCAGCGAATCGACGCGCGAGTCTTCGTCCGAGGACTGGCCCGGGATCGTCACGATGTCGTCGCAGGTCTGGCGGATCCCCTTGCGCATCCCGCGGTGCTCGTTGCCCTTTATCATTCAACCCCACAAACGTACAAAGAACACAATGACTTTTAGTACAACACTCGCACCATGATCTTCTCAATTTCATATGCTGCTTACCATAACTAGGATTGTCGGTTTGTCGCTTCCGAGCTCGTTCGACGTGACAGAGTTGGGTCCGCTGCATGCGCCGACCACTCGCCAGCCCAGGTCGCTACTCACAGCGAGCGCTTCGTGCAGGTTCCTCGCTTTAAAGAGCTTGTTCTGTGAAGATATCACGACGAAAAAGGTTACACGCGACAATGAGCTTCATCAGTCCAACAATCCAAGCATACATGAAGGTAATGGCTGACAAAGAAATCACTCACGTTTGCGACCAGCACCTCCATTGCACCCGCAGACGCTCGCGATGCCTAACAACGTATAAAGTTACATAGAGAAAGGAGGATGAGAATATCGCGATGGCGTGGCAACACCAAAGCGTCCAAGTATCTTGAGACTACACAACCCTACCGCTGGGGACAGAGGTGCGCTGTTGCGTTCGCTGATGACGACAGCTGAGCAGCCGAGAAAGTGAGCGGATCGGAGGATCGCACCGAGGTTCTAGTTCGTATCATACGACATTCGTAAGCGATCAGTCAGAGGTGCCAGACATACAATCAATCTGCACATATACCTGCGGGTCGTGCAGCTCGTCCAGTGCGAGAATTACTGGCTGGCGGGAGCTCGTGACAAACACTAAGAGATCGAAAAAGTAAACGAGCGTTGGTGTCAGACTGTTCACCACGAGTTGGAGGTACACGCTCTCGTTTTATTTGATGTTGAGAAAGCGCTTACCTGATGGATCTACAGATTTAAAATCCGGCAAACTGATCGGATCGGCGTCGAGCACCACGCCCTATACAGTTAGAGTAAACACACGCAACCAAACAGTCCAAGACAATCCCAGGAGTCAGTTCATAAACTAGCAAGGTTGAGTGGTTCGTCTCGTCAGCATACCTGGTGCGGCTTGTCCGACGTGATGTGGTTCAGCATCCACTTACTGCAATGAAAACACACATAGGGATATGTTATAGATCAGCAATTCAGCTTGTATAACACAAACTCCCAATCTCAACCAACCTCGTCGTGGACATCTCGACGCCGTTCGCATCCGCAAGCGCCTTGATCTTCTCAAGCGCCTGCGTATCAGCAGCGGTCTTCTTGGCCGTCACGCCCGCCGAGTCGCGCACGTAAAGCTTGTGGATGCGGCGGTGCTCGCTCTCAAGCACCTGCAGCACGCTGTGCAGTCCGTAGACGCCCTCGCCACGGAGCTGCGGAATCGGCTCGCCGTCGTTCGTCACGGTCTTGCGCTCGCCTCTAGAAGGCGATGACCAGCGTCCTCCTCCTCCTCTACCGCCATCGCCATCGCCACCACCTCGTCGATCACGCGGCGATGAGGACGATCTGTAGGAAAACGAATCCTTGCCACCACCACCACGACTGCTGTCGCCACCTCGGTAGGATCTGCGGTCGCTGTCATCACGTCGAGAGCTGCTGTTGCTGCCGCGGCCGTAGCCACCGCCGCCTCTGGAAGAGCCCGAGTCGGCGGCGCCCCACGTTGATAGCGCACGCGCAGAGCGCTGTCTTGCGGCTGCTATTGGCGATCTGGAGGAGACGTGTAGCGCGCTCGCGAGTGCTGTTCTGCGCAGCGCCATTATTCTCATCATCATCGTCTCTGAAAATCAACTGGTTGAATGAGGAAGGACAATTTTTTAAAGAGGATTGCTGCGAACTTGAAGGCCATTTTCCCTACAGAACAGGATCGTGTAACCACATTTATTTAGGTTCATTGTCCTTTTTCTTTTGATCGAAGCTTTGACTTTTCTTAAAACAACGCTGTCGTTTCTATAAATCTGACCTCACAAATTTTACTATTGATTTCTTCTGTTCAAGGCATCTCGCCACGGTGGTTTGCCTTTACCATACATTTTCCAAGACCAACTTCCAGCGTTGTATCGTGTCACGTGGATGACGAAAATTGAAAGTTACGCCATTTCTCGCCATCCGCGTGGAGCAACACAACGCTGGAAGTTGGTCTTGGAAAATGTATGGATGAATATCATCGCTTCTCCAACCACACTTATGTTTTGTATGTCCAAATTGCGCCAATAAAAACTGGCTCCTACTAACAGCCAATTAAATTCAAATTGTGCAACATTTCGTCCAATCAATGAGCTTAAGGCTAGGTAAGTACTACGCACCAGCCGTTTCGACGCATCTGGTCAGAGGAGCTTCAGAAATATATGTATGCCAACTCAAATCGCAAGTGTTTTGCGTATCACTTGCATATTTGCACTTCATCCGACCAGGCGATGGGTTTAGACGAGCTACAGCCAGGCAACACCAAGCGAGCCAGAGCTACCGCTATGAAGGTGTTCGAAAGGTTTTTGCAGACTGAGAATGATGACTTACTGTATGTGAAGACCTGTATTACACGCGACACTGCTGGGTATTCGTGTGTCGGTAATGGATAAGTTTGGTATGTATCTTGCATTTAATGAAGGTAAATGTGGGAAGCCACTCGCCCGAAACACTGCATCGCAGTACTACCGGCAGGTAAAGCTGTGGTTTCTCGCGGTGTTCCCTCAGCACCAAGCTGCCCTCGAGGCTCGATTGCTCAAATTGGGAAGAACGCTCGAAAGCCACTGTGTGAAAAGAGAAGAAGGCGGCTTCGTAAAGAAGGCCACTGCATATACAAAGAATGACTTGAAGCGGATGATGTATTATTTGTATAACAATGTATGTTCCATGAGTAACTACCAAGATGCAGCCTTACTATGTCTTCTGTGGCACCTGTTTGGGCGAGCGTCGAACCTAACGCTTGTCCGCAAGCAGGACATGTCCGTCGACGCCGATGATGTCTTCTTTTTGCATTTCATCCGCGTAAAGACAATTGAGGAGCAAAGGCTGTCGCTCTTCCCTGACGCCGACTTCCTCGCGTCCCCACTGCACGCAATCGCTCTGGCGCAGGTGATTCAGTCAGCGCCCTGCGCCGACCTCCTTGACAACCTCCCGATTCAGCAAGCGTGCGCCGCTGCCACCTCGGCCCCGATACGCCGCTTGTCGACCTCCTCGACAACCCTGATGCAACCGCTGGGCTCAAAGCGTCGGTGACGACTCGCTTCGACAGCTCACCAACAATGCACAACCACGTCAACCGGATTCTTGACCGCGTCGCGAAGCCAGCGGGAGTGGTGGAGCAGCTCACCTCCCACTCCTTTTGACATGGTGGCGCTCAGCACGCGAACGGCTCGGCTCAGCTCACAGCCCGCTGGATCTTCGGCCGTAGCGCCTGGAACATGAGCACGACACACAAGGGGTTCAACTATATCTTTAACACCACGACCGAAGACCGCAAAGTCGTCAAGATCTTGAGTGGCTGGGGTGCAAGCGAGTCCGTCGCCCTCATCGACTTGACACCATTCGACACGCAGACACGAGAGCAGATCACAGCCGTCTAGGAGTGGCTCTTCGCGTCGTGCCGTGGGCTCGGCCATTCACAGCACAACGTGAGTCAGCGGGTGCTTGATGTCCTCACCGCCGTCCTGCTGACGCACTACCCGCTGTTGAAGCAGCTGAACCCGAACAGCCCCGCTGTACTGCAGATAGAAACGAGCGCGCTCGACAGCCAGCGCTCTCTAGCAAACTCGCTCGCATGGTCGTCACATCTTGTTCCTGCGCACGGCACTTGCGCAACAGGCAAAGACAAGAAACAAGCCGCAACGCCACACGCAAAGACGGAGGAGCAGCAGATCATTCGGCACCAAGCTGCTGTCATTGACCGCTTAATCGGTCTCACGAAGCGGCAAGACCAACGCTTGGACGCACTCGAGGCAAACGCCAGAGAAGCTGCTTAACCTGCGAGGCAGAACAAGCGTGCAACAGATGACGGTGAGGCCAAGAGAGCAAGAGACGGAGCCAACAACAAGCGCCGGAAGCGCGCATCTACCACTCACCTGTGAGCCGCTTGATACGAGTGGTACGCTGAAGAACCACATCTGTGGACCGTCGCCGGTGAGAAGCAGTGAAAGTCCGACGAAAGATGCTTGTTGCTTTCTTGAAACTCTTTCTCAAGGAGGGGTTCTCGCTGCACGAGCAGCATTCGGCGTATCGCGACAACACCATGGCTGTTGGAGTCGGTGCGAAAAAAGCTATCTCGTTTCTTAAAGACCGCGGAATTGTGTCGCGCGGCGAAACGTCGGTACTAAAGAAGCTGCGCATTCTCTACCGCGACGGAGCGCTGAACGTGCTCATCGCACGACACAGGATACTGTTGTCTGCAGGGAAAGTCAGCGACCCTGCTCCCCGCCGCACTCAAGACGTACTTGAGCCTGTAGAACAGATGACAGATGCATGAAAGAAGAGATGATTAGTTCCCCAATTCACAATACATATTCCCTTGCTGAAATCGATGAGTGCACACTCACTCACCTCAACGTACCCGTGTTGCTGCTCTCCCTTCATCACACTCATTCTCCGCGCGCGGTTGCCACTGCCGCGCACGCCGTCGCACTCGCCCCACACACGCACTGCACACGACACGCACACCCGTACGGCAGTCGCGTTGCGTGCGGGTTAGAACGCTGATGCGCAAGCCAGCTCGCTCTCGCACTGTGCTTGATTCTTGTCGGCTGCTCGCTGGACTCCTGCCACACACACACACACACACACACATGCACGTAGAAACACATACAAGCACATACCGGTTATATGCCCGCAGCGGGAATTGAACCCGCGCTGCGAGTGTTGCTACTCGTAGCCTGCATCCACGCAGTGCGAGCGCTACCTTATTGTTACTGGGGAGTGTGGGAGTGAGTGTGGCGATTGTTTTTTATTACTTGTAGGGGATGTGTGAGCGAGCGCGGGATCTCCGCCCTTTCTTTCCATAAAACATGGGCGCACTATTTCAGCAAAGTGATTCAACCATAATAGTGGACCCCGCTGGCCATTTTTCTTCCTCATTCATGAATTTGCGTCGTGCTGCGCACATCGATCCGGCGCGCATGCGCACGCAAAAAACACACAAAACAGTTTTTCGCTATTTTCTCGTCAACGAGGCCGTTTTGGGCCCTCTCCTGTAGCCTACGGAACCCATACAAATCAAACGGGAGACCCACACAAACGGTCGCACAATACCCAGAAATAACCTAACCCTCACCATCGATTGTGGCACACATTCGGTACATTGTCCCGTGCGTGTACCATCGTATGATATGGAGCAATGGGTCGGAAGGATGGTCGGAGATCGGATATTTTATGGTATGGATTACTTACGGGTATTTAACACTAAATCAGCACTCGTAGCTGAGAAGAAACGTAGGGAGCGTAGCAAATGCAGACAGAGTTGCGATGCCCCCGAGCGAGAGAATCGAGTGAAGAGAAGGGCGAATCATTGTGGAATGTGTAAGTGGGCGAAGCGACCAGAGTGTTCTGAGTGGACCAAGCATGTGCCGGCCAGAATTCATCAACCTGTTCCCTCGAGCACGACAAGCCGAGAAGCGTCGAGAGAGCGAGGCATACTAGAAATGGATAACTTTATAGGTTAAATACAGTAAAAAAAATACTTGTGGTATTGGTATATTGACCTCTAGAAATTAGTGATTGATGTTACCCCAAGGTTGCGCCAAGATTCCAAGTCCGCTCAAACACATTTAAGTAATCCACAACCACCTGTTAACCATTGTGTCAGACGGTGTTGAGGATCTGGAGCCGTCAAAAACTCCCATCGTCTTACAACTCCAACCGAGGGAGGAGACTGATATCGTTTTGAAAAGGTTTTTCTGCGAAAATCGATGTGAAGAAAGCAATTCTATCAGTTTTGACGAGGGTTCGCGCCGATTCGAAAGGAGCGGTGCATAAGCCGAGTGCGGAGATTCCGAGAAGATTCCTGCGGCTCTCAAGTCATCAGAGTCATTTGGGTTGGGATGCCGACCTATCAGAAATTGAAGCCAGGCTCTTTGGAGAGGGATTCTATAGCCCCACACTGTAGACGACTCTTTAGACAAGACTTCGCTCATGATCTCCCTTGACTTTATGTCATCGTACATACCCTAAAGATAAAATAAAAATACTCTGCTTTTTGCCACGCCAAGCTCAGATCTTCCACCCCAGCCACAGCCCAACCTACAGCCTCCTGCCATCGTTTCCATCGATAAGTGAGTGTGTCGGTATGCCGGCCTCGAGTGTGGAATACTTGGGCAACGGAGCCGTTGCATTTTGATTGATCATGTGTGTCTGTAGGGATGAATTGCATTAGTATGATGTGGTGAGTTAGAATGATGTGGTGATTCCTATCTGTGTGTTTTGTGTGTGTTTGTACGGTCTCTAGGCGAATGTGCTCACTTCGAGAGGATGTTCAATTGAAGGAGGCTGTATATCGCATGCGGATGAATCCGAATGAGATGGTGTTGCGGTATTGAAGTATATCATCAAAGGTTCTCAGGTGCAAGATTGATGATGCGGTAATGAAAGGAATTTGGCTTTATTTAAACCTATTTATGGGGACCTTAATAATGTACGATCAGAGACATATCATTACCTATAAGTCCTTCCGTCATGTATGGGCCGCAGCCATAGGTATTGATTGCGACCGACCCACGTCTGGCTTGGGTTCGTTGGGCATGTAATACAGTGGGAGAGCGTGCAAGCTGAACAGTCTTGTATCCGCGTCCACAGTGATTCATGGTCGCGCTTCTATAGCGGCCTGGAACTGGTGGTCATCACAATAGCCAGTGAAAGCGTTTCCAGGTATCGACAAACCCAGCAGTGAACAGAATGAGTATGGGACAACCGATGGCTGCAAATCAAGGTCGCCCGACAAGTGGATATTAGGTGTTGAAGCATCCTTTTGAGCATAAATGCTTGTGTATTTGGCTTCAGCTGATTGCATGCGTGCGAATGACTATGGTCACAACTATGGTGAGGAAATCTTGCTGACAATTAGATATTAATTTGTTCGATCAATGAAATTGATCGAGAGTACGAGCCGCTCTGGCTGTATATTTTCCTAATTTATGTGTAGTGTTGGCGCCAATCACCAAGGCAGACTAGTTTTGTCTAATAGGAGTGTAGTCGAACCTCTGTTCAAAAGGCACGAACAGGGTTCATAATGCGGGGCTTTTGCGTTTTTTTTTAAATCAGAGATACTGCTTTATTCGTTGGCTGTAACGGGGTACAGACGTTGGGTTACACCGCTGTAACCCAACTCGCCTTTGCCTTTGCCGAACACAGTTCGCGTAATAGTTTTACGGCCGAACCCAAAGTTCGCCGAATTTAGCATTTGCAGCCGGAACGTACTTTACGCCGGCGAGAGTCAGCCCAGAGGGCAGCTCCTTTCATTGACCATATTTACAGATTATTGTCCAATCAGTTAGTTTGAGCTCAGAGAGCCAACCATGTTAAAGTTCACTTAGATTTAGCAGTAGCATACAAAAGTCTAAAGGTTTGCCTCACAGGGGGCAAACCGCATTCGTACTTTAATAAACAGTCACGATTTGCCCCTCTAAATAGAAGGAGTCTTTTGTGCGGTCCCTGTTGGTACAGGAGACCAATAG
>JALBZB010000853.1:0-16924 GCA_038050625.1 Pythium sp. MPC-2022a | reverse complement strand
CCGGCGGCACTGAAGCCACCCCACACCATCACTGATCCGCCGCCGCCCTGTCGTCGCTTGGTCTGTCGAACAGGCTGTCGGAGGTCGCGCCAGTAATGCTGAAAACCATCGGGCCCGTTGAGGTTCCATTTTTTCTCATATGAGAAGACAATCCGCTCCCAAAGCGCGGGTGCGTCCGCCCGCAGCAGCATCTCCCATGCCCATTGCTTTCGCGCCGCCTTGTCACTCTTTGACAGTGGTAGAGTGTTTTCCATCTTGGAGTAGACAAGCCAGTCGACGTGGGACAGGACACGCTGGATCGTGCGGACAGACGCGTCGAGGTGCAACTCGAGCTTCAGCTGCGTTGCAGAAAAATCTCCAGTCGCAGCCGTACGTACGAGCAAGCGCACCGCGCGCTCGGACATGAGCAACTTCGGTCCCATTTGCTTGCGCTCGCCACTGTCATCACCGCCCAGCACCCGTCGTACAGTGTCCGTTGATCGCTTCAATCTCCTTGCTATCTCTCGGATCCCTTGCCCTGCCTCGCGTAGTCCCTTGATTCTACCGCGCTCTTCGTCCGTGAGCAGCGCTCCTCTGCCCATTGCTTTTGTGTCAATGGTTCACACAGTCTGCACGACAAACTGCCAATACAATCATTTTTTACCATCATTCTTTATCTTGTTTTTTTGTATACGTACGCGTGTGCGAAACACTTGGTGGTGTGACGAGAGCAACAATTTGTATGGCAGACCCCTAAAAGAAGGCTTTTTAGCGTGGTTTTGTGTATTGGGGACGTTCAGCTATGTAATAGGAAACACATATCCAAACAGCACGCGTCAATTCCAAAAACTGACGGAGATATGAGCAAAAAGGTAGTGTGCGAAAAGACTTGGCGCGGAGTGTACGACATGCTTTAGAACGTAAAACTCCGAAAAATTTCCTCATTCAATTTTTAGGTGTCCTTAGGATTTTGGCGCGCACTGTACAATCGATTGCGTAACCTTTTGAAAGACAGCATCAAGGGTGATACTCGTCTATCAAGGTTGGTTTGGGTCTTATCACTTTGCCCGTTCGCCACTCACCCATGACCACTGTGACCGTCAAGCGCGTCCACAGCGAGCAGGACAACGGCGCCAGCTACAGCAGCAGCAAGCGGCACAAGAAGCAGCAACGGCGCTTGCTGCGTTCAGCCAATGAAGACACTGATCTGCTCACGAGCGTGCAGGTGGTGACGCGCGCGTTCCCGCAGATCGCTGCTCTGCACCACGTCGTGCGCGCGTTCGACACGCTGCTCGACTACTCGCAGCACAAGACGCTCGCGTACGCTGCGATGGCGAACGACGTCAAGCTGACGCGACGCCTGCTTGCAGCTGCGGCTGCTACTGTGCTTAGTAAGCACAGTCTTGCTGCACGCAGTACTACGATCAAGATCCGAAGCTACACTGCAGTAGCAGCACAAGCACCTCATTCGCAAGCGCGTCTGCCGTTCTTCCTCCGGATGCACATCACAAAAGCCGCAGCGATTGCCGCGAGTCGCAGTCATTGGGCGGTCCTGGAGTGCCTCCAGAGAGCGGACGCGAAGGCTGTGGGCACGGACCAAGTGTTTGCTGGTGCAGCGCGCAGTGGTGACCTGAAGCTGCTGCAGTGGCTGCTCGCGCACTGCATCTGCGACGCAGAGGAGGAGGACGGATTGTCTCTCGTTATCACGATCGAGACTGCAGCGGCGAGCGGTCATCTACATATTCTCAAGTGGATCCTGGAAGGGAGACCGTCAGCAAAGATCGGGAAGGCGGTGGAACCGGCGGCACTCAATGGCCACTTGCATGTGATGCAATGGCTGGTCGGCGAGCTTGGTCTCCGCTACTATTCAGGCGAGGTGTATGCCGCTTCGGCCGCAAGTGGGAACCTCGAAATGGTGAAGTTACTCCATTTGATCCGGTCACCACGGCGCACAACCACAGACTTGATGAAGGCGACAGCGGCGGCGGGAGGGCACCTGCATGTTGTGCAGTGGCTGCACGTGAATCAGCTGGACGACTGCTGTCCGTGGGCGTACATCAGCGCGGCATCGAATGGGCATCTCGAGACGCTCAAGTGGTTGCACGCAGAGTACGAAGACGGTTGGAGCAAGGGAGTGATAGACGTCGCCGCGGAAAACGGCCATTTTGGCATTGTCCAGTTTCTTCACGAGCATCGAGGCGAGGGCTGCACTTCCAGTGCAATTGAAGGCGCGTCAGCAGGAGGGTACTTGGAAATTGTCGAGTTCCTCCACGAACACTACGGTGATCTTGAATGTTCAACCACAGCGATGGATCGCGCGGCACTGAACGGTCATCTAGAAGTCGTCAAGTTCCTGCATGAAAACCGAAGTGAGGGGTGCACAACAGCAGCAATAGACAGTGCAGCGAAGAACGGGCATCTCCAGGTTGTCGAATTTCTTCACAAACACCGGACAGAAGGCTGCACAATCAAGGCGATGAATCAAGCGGCGGCTCGGAACCACATCAAAGTGGTGCGATTCCTTCATGAACATAGACAAGAAGGGTGTACGACGGATGCCATGGATTTGGCGGCAGGAAGTGGACACCTGGAGATGGTCCAGTGGCTTCACGCGAATCGGAGTGAAGGGTGTACAACTGCTGCGATGGATCAAGCTTCTCGAGGTGGCCATCTTGAGATTCTCAAATTTCTTCACTGGTCGGGTACCAGAGGCTGCACAAACAATGCGATGGATAACGCAGCTAGCACTGGACACCTTGAAGTGGTGAAATGGCTGCATGCGAATCGCTCGGATTGCTGTACAACTGAAGCGATGGATCTAGCGGCGGCGCACGGACATCTCGCAGTGGTGAAGTGGCTCCACGAGAATCGGTTCGAGGGCTGCACGACAAAAGCGATGAACCGAGCCGCGAAGAGCGGGCATTGGCAGATGCTCGAGTTCTTGCACATGCATCGAACCGAAGGATGCACCGACGATGCGATCTTTGACGTTGCGATGCTCGGTGACGCAGAGCTGCTGCATTGGCTCTTCGAGCATTACCGAGGTATCTTTGACGTGGATGCGGTGCGGTCCGTCGCCGAAAGCATGAACCACGACATCGTTGCGCGCTGGCTGGCTGAAGTCGTGGAGAGCGAAGCGTCCACGGAAGTTGACACGTCAGAAGAAGTTCAGCCGTAGCTGTACTAAAGACACGATGCCAAGGTGACCATTGTTCGATAAATTCTACGAGTGTTCTGAGTAAACCCGTTGGATCGGCTCCTCCATCCCTGCCGACTTGTACAATGTAATCTCTGGGGAGATGATAACATTTCAACATTTGCGATTATCCGCAGAGTATCTTTGTTCTGAGATTAACCAGGTCTTCGGCTTCTTATGTCGACCGATTTCCAGGTATTTTTATCGTTTACAGTCATCCACAAGCGAAAAACCACAGAGCAATCTTTACCACCATCTTGAAACCCGAGGCATAATCTTGGCAGGCTCATCCTTATGCCAACCTTCACAGAAGCTCTGGTCTGTGCCTGCTTCACGGCACTGACTGACTGCAGCTCATTGCTCAGCCATTTCCAGATTTGCCTCGCGCCTCCCACAAGCTCAAAAATATGCCTGACGAAGAAACCGATGTTGAGGAGATCGCCGCAGTCGCCCCCATGCCGCCGCAGCCAACTCCAGTGGATCCACCAAAGCCCCCCACTCTTGCCTACACTCCAGTCGACCTAGCAGCGAGTCAAGCCGGCAGCAAGATCACTGAGAGCATCGCGTTTCTTGAGCGGGTCGGGCAGATCGAGATCAGGAAGACCATCAAGCGCAATGGCTGCACCTCCTACGTGATGGAGATGTACCTCCGCAAGAGTGATCCTGACAAGCCTCTGGATCCTGTGACGGTCCACGTGAACCCGCATGCTGGCAAGCAGCTGGAGTCCAACTACCAGGTCGACCATCGGTTCTCCGACTTCGCGGAGCTGCGGCGCATGCTCCAGTACATCTCGCATTTACAGGGCGGCAAAGCCCACACGAACCAGTGCAAGTACTGCAAGGACATGTTGAGCTTCGTGGAGAACAGCATTTGGCAGCCGAGCTTCTGGACGCGCCTCATGACAACCCAGAGCATGCGCAAGGACATGCTCACGAAGTTCATGCGCAAGATCGTTGAGCTCGCCGTGACTTCGAAGTCCTGCGAGAAATGGTCCTGCGAGGCATACTACCACGTGCCGCTGCTGGTGGAGAAGTTCCTGAGAAAGCCCAAGGACACGTCGCCTGGAATCATTTAGACTGCATCGATCACTCGCTACATATCAATCAAAGCCTGCATTCGAATATATGATCACAAAAAACTACAGTTAAACACTTCGTGAATGAACTTTACATTTTCCCGTGGAAGCCACTGTCACTCGTTCTCTGGGAGGACACTCTTTGCTAAAATGTCTTTTGCCCATTGGACGATGCTTGTTGGCTCTTTTCTCGCGGCAATTTGGAGCACCTCGTTCACGTCAAACACACTTCTGTAGTGCGCAAACAACCAGCCGACGAGCTGCGCGTGACCAGCCTCGGCCGCACCGTATACTGCGCGTTCTCTACACCTCTGTACCCGATTCGCGTGAAGAAACTCCACGATTTTAACGTGACCCTTGCTCGCAGCCTCATCCATCGTTCTTGTTGTGCGCCCCTCGCTGCGATTCTCGTGGAGCCAATTAACGACCACCAATTTCCCATACGCTGTAACTCCATCCATTGCTTGCACCGAACAACCTTCCGTGCGATTCTCGTGCAGCCACTTGACGGTCTCTAAATGACCAGACCTAGCAAAGTAGCCCATAACAAACGTTGTGCACCCTTCGGTCAGATTCGCGTGCAGCCACTTCACCACTTCGAGACAGCCGTATCTTGACGCGAAATCCATTGCAGAAGTTAGGCAGCCGTCGTTCCTGTTGTCGTGCAACCACTGTACGACCTCCAAGTGATTGTTCGACGCGGCGCAAATCATTGCAGCGAATGAGCAACCCTCTTTTCGGTGAGCATGAAGAAATTTCACGATATCCAGATGGCCGTTTGCTGCTGCGCCAGTCATAGCTTTGGTGGTGCATCCTTCGGATCGGTTCTCGTGAAGCCAGCAAACGACTTCCAAGTGGCCATTGGAGGCAGCCAAGTTCATCGTTTCTGAGGTGCAACCTTTCTTTGACGCGTGCTTGTGCAGAAATTTGACCACCTCCAAATCACCTCATGCAGCCGCGGCGTCCACAGCTTTTGAATTGCAGCACTCCGTCTGATTTCATAGCAAAAGCGCACAATCTCAAAGTGTCCAGCTCTTGCTGCCGAATCAATGATCTTTCCGCTCTCTTACGTATCTGAGTAGTATTCTCGCAGCCACTTGATCACGTTCAAGTGCCCATTCGTTGCCGCTCAAGTTGACGCTGGTGATGAACAGCCTTCCTTTGATTCGCGTGGAGCCACTTCAAAACATGTAGATGACCATGTTGCGCTGCGGTGTCCATGACGCTCGTTGAAAAACCATTTACCGTGTATCGATCGACCCACTTGATCATCTCCAGGTTGCCTTGCTCTGCCGCGTAGACCGCGCTGCGCAAATACTCGAGCAGCATAATCGGGTCGAGGTGTGCTTGCATCAGCTTGCCGATCCGCTTGACTACGAGGAGGTGACCTTTCCGGATCACGGTTTCGAGTGCGCGGATTAAGTCCGGTCAAGCCGTGACGTGGTGCTACTTCTCGAGAAACCAGTCGAGGATGTGCAGGTGCCCGTTCGCTGCGGCATTTTGTAGGGCTGTGTCCGTGGAGATCGGGCGTGTGCCGTTCGAAAGCGAGTTGTCGTAGATCCACTGGAGTAGCTCGAGGTCGCCCACACCAGCAGCGGCGTCTTCAAACACTTCAACTGCGCCGATTGTTTCCGCACTCACCACATGGAGCATCTTGATCACGTCCAAGTAGCCGAGTGTCGTGGCTACTCTCGCGGCAGCTGTGATCTGCGCCTTGACGCGATACGGGAGCGTTGTTGCAATGGGGGTCGTCTTGGTTGAGGAAGAGCTACTGCCTTGGCTATGGGTTTTAGCAGCCCCCACTAGCGCTCTCAAAAGTCTCTTTAGCAGCCGTTTATTCCTGTCAGCTGCTGTATTTTCGAGCTTCTGCGTGTACGAATAGTCTAGGAGCGCATCGATGGTCTGCAGAACGTGGGGGGTCCCAGCGACGGCCAGCAGCTCGCGACACACGACACGGACGCTTGCCAGCAGCAGCACATCGTCGTCGTCCCCACCTTTTGATGCCACAGTCGTTGCGTCTGTAGAAGGTGACGGTGTTGGTTTGGGCGTCCGTTTACGCGGCGCAGACGCAGCAGCATTTCCCTTTGAATCGCGCGCGCTTTGTTGTCACTCGTGTGACCACCATGGAGTACGCAGCGCTTTCGTTTCGCCAATCGAAAAATACCTTCACTCTGGCAGAAAGGTCCACTATTAAGAAGAAAATAGTTGATGAGTTCATGACCCTGCTTTCTTCTTATTAGTGGGTGTCAATTCTGCTTGATGGTTGGTTTGAGCAGAGGACTGGGTGAATTTGTATTGGCACTGCGAAATGTGGTGATCGGTCTTGGAGAAATCTAGAGCTAACGTTATATGGAGATGATATCAACATCTTCCCACTACACGCCAACGTGAACTCGAGTCAAATAGACCTACCTACGGTAGTCAAGTTTGTTTGGAGCCAACTTGGCGCAGCCAGCGCCGCACCCCCTTGTTTCCATCGGCATCCTCGTGAACGCTCTCCACATCAATCAGACCACCTCGATACTCGAAGAGCAAGTGGATCAGCTCGGCATCGTGACGAACCACAATAGCGGTATGCGCGGCCGCGCTCGAACACTCTTCTGAGTGATTCGTCAGCAAGAACTCGACAACTCGTGCGTGATCGTAGCGCACTGCAAGATCCACTGCTTTGGTCGTGCAGCCCTCACGCTTGTTATGGTGTCCAGCCACTTGACGACCTCGGGTTTCCCGTATTCCGAAGCTTTGTCCATGGTGTTGGTCGTACAACCCTCGGGCCGGTTCTCGTGGAGCCACTTGACAAGGTCAAGATAACCATTTCCAGCAGCCTAGTCCATCGCAGAGATCGTACAGTCTCCGTAGCCGTTTGCGTCAAGCCATTGCACCATCTTCAGGTTCTCGTTCCGCGCGGCAAAGTCCATGGGGAATGCAGCTGCCCACCCAGCATCACCATCCAGCGGTCGACTCCGACTTCGTCATCATCAGTCTAAGGCGAGTTTGTCTCGATGAGTCTCACGTGAGTCCATTCCATAATGTGCATGGGATTCCCTTGCGCTGCATAACACATAGTGTACGTAAGCCCACGACCGCTCAGGTAGGGAAATATGTACTTGAGAACACTCACGCGCCCGTGGTACACAGCGGACTTGACTACGCTCGCGAAGGCAATCTTTTGCTTATGGGATTCGTGAAGTCACTTGACCATCTCCAGGTTTCCCGCTGCTTCCATTGACTTGGCCCAGTGATGCATCGGATAGTGGGAGTAGAGCTACCGCAGCACCTCGACGTGGCCATTGCATGCTGCGGCAGTGTATCTTTCCCAGTAGCATTGTGCTTCTCGGTGAAACTCGTAGAGCCACTCGAGAATGTGCATGTGGCCATTTGCAGCAGCAGCGTCGCCTGCATACGTGACCGTCTCGTCTTGTTGGTGGTCAAATAGCTATGTGAGCATCTCGAGATTCCCACTCCCAGCAGCGCTGCGAATTGCACCCGGCGCAAAGACGATGCTGACTGAAAGCTGCGACAGATTGGTTACCCTATTAGGGTCGTCGAGCCATTTTAACACCCCGTACTGGTTGTTCTTGACAACCTCGTCCAGTAGGAATGTCGACAGCACTGACCAGCGGGTCGTAAGCAGCCATTCCAACACGTGCACGTGGCCATTGCCGCCAGCCCTCTCTGCTGCTTGGCTTGAAACTACTGATTTTGGATTGAATGGACAGTTGGCATGCAGCCAGTTGATCAGCTCCAGGTCGCCCGAAGCTGCAGCTTCGTCAACCACCTCGCTCGCACCGACTGCCTCTGGGTTCGCAGCGTGCAAGTGCCTAATAAATAACTCAAAGTTGGGAAATGTTCGATGGTTCTTCACTGCAAGTCGAGCAGCTTTCGTGATCTGCAGACCCACGTAGAACGGGTGGTACTGCTGGTACGAAGAGCTTGCTTGATCTATCGTATCTGACAAAAGTCGACGCAGCAGGTGGAGGTTGTCGTCTGTGACAGCATCTTCGAGCGTCTTGTGGAGGTGCTGAGGATGGTAGAAGAACGCGTCGACCTTGAGCACCACGTGCAGCAACCCTGCGATCCGAGGACGCTCGCGACAAACCACGTGCACGCGCATCAGAGGGTCAACATCGCTCGCAGGAACAGCAGCAGCAGCAGGAGTATCGGCGTGTCCGTGGACAAAAGCAGCCGCAGTCCCCGATGTGATGATGCCCTCATTCTCCCGAATCTTCTTTAGTTACGTTATCAAGTCAAGCAAAATGGCTGTTTATAGGCTGGGAACAGTTATTGTTCACCGCAAAACTGATTCTTCCAGGAAAAAAAGGACAGAGTGAGTACCCAGTTTGAAGAGCCAAGCTCGTACTTTACCAAAAAGCAGACCAAATAGTTTCTATCCGACAGCACCAAGAGGCAATCAAAGAAGGGCACTCAGCACCAGTAGCGACCATGCAGAGTTGTTTGGCCTGTTCCCAGAATAAGGGACTCGTTACTCCTGCCTCACCGTGACCATTTCGTTTGTAATTGCCCTGAGACGTGATGATGATGATCTTCGTGAAAAGCTCTGCGTGCAGACGCAAATGTAAACATCCGCTCGAGACATTCGGATCGGGGCGTTTGGACACCTTGATTACCACATGTCCTTTCAACCACTTGGTTTCAGTATTGCGTGCCTCCAAGAAGTATCACATCGGTAATCAGCCTAGCCTCTCTTTTGGACCAATCATGCTTTGACAATGATCAGTGATTTCGCTCACTCAAAGCAGCCACGATGCCTTTGCCTTGCGTGGGCTTCATTGGATCAATGAATTTAATCTGCAGGCGATTAAAAGGAGCGTGTGACACCTAGAAAACACAGGCTTTCAACTGTTTCTTATGCATGCAGAATCCGAGAAGCAGCTTGGTGGTGGTCGTGGTGGTGTTGTTAAAAGCGAGGAAGATACCAAGCGGTCCTAGGTATTGTCACCTCAGCCATTCCCGAATTCCTCAGCTCAGTGCAACACTCGAAAGAAACAAACGGTCAACCGACTCGCCCAACAACAGCAATGATGACATACCCGACAACACCGTGTGACTCGTCAGAATATGCCATATACCTCGGCGACTACGTGACCATCTCCAGAAGCCTCAGCCTCATCGAAACTGTCAAGATCGACCGCATCGTCAGGCGTAACGGACTCCAGTACTTTGTGCTGAACGTGCACCTGCACACTTCGAAGCAAAAACCAGTGCTGACTCTCATCTCGCCCATCGAAATGTTCTTCCGCGCCCGGAACCCACTGCTCTCACCAAAAATCAGTCAAGAATACCTCGGCGAGCCAGATTTCCAGGTGGAGCACCGCTTCTCCGAGTTTATCGAGCTCCGCCACACACTGCGCGAGATTGCGACTGCTGCGTACCAGCACCGCGCCACATCGGAGAGAAAGAGCTGCGTGTTCTGCTGCCCACTGCTGAAGTACCTCCACCGCGACTTCAGGTGTCCGCGCACGGGGTTGAAGCTGATAGCGCCCTCGGGAACCCAAATGAAGTACTTCACAACATTCATCCGCAGACTCATCACGATGGTGGTACATGTGAGCATGGATCATCAGCGGTACCAACAACAGGCGGGTTCCTGCGACGCTGCGTTTCAGGCAGCGACGGTGCTGGAGGAGTTCTTGCGGAAGCCCAGGCAATCGCTGTGTCTTGGAATCATTTGAAAGGCTACCAATTCAGGTTTAATTAAGGTCGGATTGAACGATTGTCCTCTAAATATATATGACATGTTGCTATGATTTTGAATCGAATGCTTCTCGGAAAGTACCTGTAGTGTCTTCGGTTTACAGGATATGCTTTCGAGATGCTTCCTTTCGCTGTGGTACAACTCGATGAATTGGGTCTCTACAGTTGTCTCCCTTTCTGAGATGTCTGTGGATCGAGGGATGAAGTACATTTGCTTGAGGGCTGCATTGTAAACCACATAAATATTCCGTAGGATCGAATGACTCATTTATCTGTCAAACCTGAATAGGAAGGGATCAATCTGCAGAGCAGGTGGGCCTCTTACGCTGGGCAAAACTTGGTGCTAACAGACAAACTTCGATTTGGAGCATTTTCAAAATGCCTCGGCAACTGCTGGAGCTTTCGCGAACACCAGGTGCGTGTTGTGCTTGGCCTTGTGCACGAGCTGCTCCCAGCTGAGCTTCCAGAGCCATGCGATGCCTGAGATGGTGAACACCACCAGGCCAACTATGTTGCCGAACCAGAGTCCCGCGAGCCCCAGGTCCAGTTTCATAGCAAACCACAGCCCCAACGGCACGCCGATGATGAACGTGCACACAAAGTTGAACTTCGCAGCGAGCAACTGTTTGCCGCAGGCACGGAGAATCGACTGGAGACCGAGCGTGAAGCCAATGAGCGGGAGAATCGGGAGTACCTTGTACGTCAACTCCACTCCGAGTTCGATAGCTTGCGGGTCTGGTGTTTGCGCCAAAGCATATGGGTGCACGATGAAGACGCTAGCGGCCATTCCGACAACCGCGACGACCACAGAACCAACGATGACAACGTGACCGACAAGTGCTGCGCGACGAGCTTTACCCGCACCAAGGGCATTGCCGATTCGAATTGCTCCGCCGACGCAAATGGCAAACAATAGCACGAACGTCAGCGCTATAACCGACAGAAAGATGCTGCTTGCGGTGATCATGATGTCGGCGTTTGGAAGAAGACCCGCGAGCAGCGAGATGAACGATAACCCGAACAACTGCAGCGTCACCATGAGCACGCTTGACGCGCCGAGCTTGGAGATCTTTGGTACCAAAGCCATGGCTTCTTTTGGCTTCCAACCTGGCCAGGACTCCTGGAAGGCATCGCTTTGCAGTACCGTTGGGATGAGCACTAGAGTCTTGACGATACTGCAGAGTGGCTCCGCGAGAGCGATGCCCATGTACCCCAGAGGAGTGTGGAACGCAAGGAAGTATGCAGCAGTACCACCGACGACCCACCCAAGCACCGACGTAATCACAACTGGAATCACGATGTTCTGCGTTTGAAGTGCGCTCTTCATGACTGTGAAGACCACAGTGAACGGGATCCCTGGCGCGATGATGATGAGGAATTTGCCCGCGATGTCGGAGATCACGATCTCCTGACCGAGTGTCTTGAGGATGGTCGAGCCACCCAGCAGTACAGCCATCATGAACGGCATGCAGATCGCATACATGAGCAGACCCGCCTGACAGAACAGCCAGAGCTCGACCATGCGTTTGCCGCCGTAGGCTTGGGAACAGAGCGTGTCGATCGCAGAGGAGAGACCACTGAGTAGGCCCGCGAGGAGAAGCGACTCAACAAGACCCGACAGGTTGAACCCCGCGATGATCTGCGTGCTCTCGTTCGGATTCACGTGGCCGACCATCATCGTCAGCACGGTGTCAGGGATCATATCAAACAGCGAAGCCAAGATCTAAACACAATATTGAAAATGCAACAAATGAGAGTCAGACACCCAAGTTTACAAGCCAGCACCATAACAAAGAAATCAATTTACAGGCTAGATAGAATCCATCCTTACCATCGGATATGCAAGCTTGACTAGGAGGAAGGACTCTTCGCTGATAATCTCCCATGCTGATAGGTTGGCGTCTTCTTCGACAGCGGCTTTCTCCTCGGCTGCCAAGATCTCCTCGATCTTGTCGCCATCGACGACGAGCACGTGCTGACCACTGAGATTCGACTTGAGCAGTGGCGTGTGCTCGCTCACCGAGCCCAAGCTACCCAGAGCAACATGCCGCTGGGTCCAGCGATCCAACTCCTTTACGGGGATCTCGATTTCCGCGGCGTGCAGCGCCTGCGCCATGTGCTGCTCCTGGGGTTCATCAAGCTTGTGTAGCAACTCGTCGTGCATGATACTATGAAGTTCCATGCTTGCGTGGTGCATGGCGAAATGTGCGTAAGAAAGTCACCTGGCTCTGGACCTTGGTTGCGGGCTGCGTGTGTCTGGGCACCTGCTCGTTGCAAGTCCGATTGAGAATTGAAAGACCATGGTCGCTTGCTTGCGCTACGAGAGCAGCGAGAGTGCAGTACCATCGCAAACTGTAGCAATACCTTCACAAGCTGTCGTCCACCACCAACACAATGCACATACGCACACACTCTCCGAGCTAATGTTTGCATATCCTGAAGGAGAAGACATGTTCCCCTCTACAGCCCTTCACCGGATTGACACGCAGAGTGAATGCTGATCAGTCGTGGAGTGTGTTTATTCTCAACACATTTGATGCACATCAAACTGTTAGTGCGTTAACCTCAAACGAAACTACCTACATTCCGGTACAGGAATGATAAATATTTGGTGATCATCCACCTTGCAGACAGACGAAACTGTAAACAGAGTACAGCCACATTCGTTTATAGTGTCATACGATATAAGAGTATGTCAGTTTTGAGGCACACCGCCTATAATACCCAAATCGAAGTGTGTCACCAAGCCAAGAGGGTCAGTGGCTGAAGTGTGCCAATAAATATGAAGTAGCGGGAGTTTCACAAATTAATCTCTGTTTCCAAGCACTCTGTCAACGCCGGTGAAAAGCTGCGCGTGTTGGACGCCATGGGACTCTCTGGCTCATGAACGAGACCGCCTCGAAATGGCATGTAGCATCATCGCATGGTGACGAAGGAAGGCAGGTGAAACACAAGCCACCAAATGAAAAGAGGGAAGACGTTTTGTGTGGGTCTCAGTAATCCATAGTACACGCTTCACAGTGCGCCCGACTACAGTGTTCGCTCTTTTAACATTTGTCTGTCCTTGTTATAGTTGAACTGCCAAACCTCATTATAATCATCTTACAAGTGCGCTTTCGAATGTAAGAGCAAGATTATTCCAGCGTCAGCTTGTAAAATGTGGACGCTGTGAGGTTTGTGGGTCACCAGAGCCACAGTAAGTACCACTTCAGTCTGCCATTGAGGCACACTGTGGTGTACACACATTTCCAATGCCAGAATGACGGTACGCAAATATTTGCGTCTGGCTGTTTGCCCCGTCCAGGCCGCGAATGGACAATCGAATCCGATCTCCATTGCTCGGTGGTTTCCCACTCGAACCGCTACAGTACTTGCTGGTACTTCCAATAGCTCTTCCGATTACATTATCCTCTCAGTTAGGAGCTGGTATAGCAGACCAACTCAAGTCATCGTCACCAGCAATGGTGTTTTGTACAGGAGAGTGTCAGTAAAACAGCAGCTCTGCTCACCACCATTGGATAAGCATTTTTGTCGAGGCGAATTACCACGCCACCACTCGTATGTGGCAGCAGGAGACACTGCAGCTATTCGTTGTTACTGTATCCGAGCTTGGAGGAGGTCGAGGGATAAAAGGTCGATGTTCAACACCCATGAGCACACGAGACTTTAGTGATCATGCTGAATGGGTCAGTGGCTCCTTCATAAAGACGCAGGAAAGGTATCTTGAGGCCATTAAGTCGACCTTGAGCACCACGAACTCGTCCATCGAAGCAGTCAGCCCTACTACATTACACAGACTACAGCAGTGGTTTTGGGCTCGGACTGTTGTCCCATGAGTCAGGTAGGAGGCTCGTTCCTTCACACAACTTTGACCTTGAGGGCTGCCCGCTGACAAACTGAATACTGTCAAGAAGTTTGGAGCATTTCACAAAGTGCACATGATAAACTCTCAACTCTGCAATAAGTTTCATTGAATATCTATCCGATGATGAAGCAGCTCATGCATGTGGTCCACGGTAAGTCCTCACTGAGCCACCTTGATTTCAAGGCGCTTCATGCCTTCGTATTCCCGGCTTGACGCAACCATTGTAGCCTGTCTGCATTCCCCTTGGCAGTTTCTCGAACGCTCCATAGATCGATCACCTCTCACTGATGTTCAAAGATCACATGAATCAACTCAGCGTCTCGAAGGCATCGAGCAATATGTTGTTGTTTCAGTGAGGTATACTTAGGTACGCGGGCGACCTACAATATCCGTACTTCGAGTCTTATGCTACTTGGCTAAACCTGAAGGGCCGGGAGAATGTGTTGCCGAAGGCGTCACATTCCCTAGCCGTCGTCGGAGCCCACGCATTCATTGAGCAATATGGTACGCAGCTCTCACCGAGAACTCCACTGATTGGGTTAGCAGCAGGAACCCCACAACGCACACGTGACCGTTGCACGCTGCCATATTGACAGCACTCGCCGTGCAGTCCTTCGTCCTGTGCGTGTGCAGCCACTTGGCGACCTCGAGCTTCCCGCTCTCTGCAGCTTTGTCCATGGCGCCTGTTGTGCAGCCTTCGCTTCGGTTCTCGTGCAGACACTTGACAACCTTGAGATGGCCATTCCCTGCGGCGTTATCCGTGGCGTCTATCGTACAGCCCTCAGAGCGATTCTCGTGAAGCCACTTGACGACATCAAGGCGACCATCCTCAGCAGCCCAGTTCATCATCGAGGGCGTACATTCTCTGTAGCAATTCGCGTTGAGCCATTGCACCATCTCCAGGTTCCCGTTCTTCGCGGCGAAGCTCATGGGGAGTTGATACGCCCGGTCAGCACCAATCGTAGCATAGCCTACATAAAGCGCGTCTGGCTCCAGTAGCCAGGGCAAACCTGACATCTCAGAGAGTTTGACGTGAAGCCACTTCATTAGATGCATGTGGTTTCTGTAGGCGGCGAGACAGACGGTTCATATAGCAATTCTTTGTCGAAGCTGAGGAAACAGGAACTTGAGATCATTTAGGCGATCATATCGCACTGCAAAGCTAATGATGTTCGCAGTGAAGCGCTGTCTTTGGACGTCGAACAGCCATTGCAGCATCTCCACATTCCCCGAGCCAGCCGCACGAGGCACCACTTGATTGCATTGCACGGGTACGAACAGGATGACGTCAAGGTGACCCCCAGCGGCTGCGTGGAACGCACTCTCCTCGATAAAACCGTCGTCGTCGCCGTGCTCTTGAAGTAATGCCACGATTTCCACGTGACCAGCGCCAACTGTCGCCTCCATTGTCTCAGTCCAATAGCGCTTTGGGTAGTGGGAGTAGAATCACTGGAGCACCTCGAGGTGACTGTCCCGCGCAGCTTGCACGTATCCGTCGCGGCCACTCAGCGCGTAGTCTGGATGGAACTCGTACAGCCACTCAAGAACGTGCACGTGGTCATTTGCAGCAGTGGCGTTGTCTGGATAGACCATCGGTTCGTTTGGAAAATGGTTGAAAAGCCATTCGAGCGTGTCGAGATTCATGCGTCCGGCAGCATCTTCAAACCCATCGTATTCAATATCGAGAACCACCGGAAACTGCGACAATACGTTCGACTCTGGACCGTCGAACCATGCCAGAACTTTGTGCTGGCAGTTCCTGATGGTGTCATTGAGTACAAACAGCGATTTGGACGACCACCGGTTCTCAAATAGCCACTGCAACACGCGCACGCGGCCATTGCCGCCTGCGCCCAATACTACGAAAGTTGAATCCAGGAACTCGGGGTCAGCCGGACAGTTGGTGTGCAACCACTTGAGCAGCTCGAGGTCCCTCGCACCAACGGTTTCTTCAAACACTTCGTTTTCACCGACAGCCGCTGGGTCCACCGTGTGTAGGCACTCCACGAACTGCACGAAATACGGAGACGCGCGTTGGTTCTTCACAGCGAGTCGAGCGGCTTTCGTGATCTGCAGCCCCAAGTAGAACGGGTGCTGGTACAAATTGTTGACTTGGTTGGTCGCCATCGAGAGCAGCCAACGCAGCAGGTGCAGGTTCAGGCCGTCGTCCGTGACAACGTCCTCAAGCGCCATCCACGAAAGCTGAGGGGCGTAGAGGAACGCATCGATAACAGCAACCACGTGCTTCAACGCTTCGATCAGCGGGTGTTCGCGACAGACCACGCGCACGGGCGTGAACAAGGTGTCCCGCGGATCCCCGTTCGCTGCTGGGTCAGATGGAAGCCGCACCACCGGCGTCTGCAGTTGTAGGAGTTGCGTGGGTATGCTCGTGGATAGCCGCAGCTTCTGCAGCGGAGGGCGTGACGTCTACCATTGCACTTGTTCTTCTCGTCAGCGTCGTCTTGATCGGAACTGAATGATTGATTGGAGCTGCGGGTCTTTCTGACTCCTTTGGGTTCCAGACTGGGTGCACATTCACACACAACGAAAATGATAGCCAGTGAAAAAACGGCTTCACTCAAGCTAAAAAGGTCTGAACTGAGAACTGAAGCTGTCTCATTTGTATCATGTAGGAGAAATATAGCAAACTTAGCATTTTAAAAGGTTGCTGTCATTACGCGAGGGTACTTAAACGAACAGTTACAGATGTGGATTATTCTGTGGATATAATGTCAAATATAGTCATTATAGCCATTACAATGACCTCCAGGTCACATCGTGACGTGGTCACTGTGGTGCTTTCCCACTCAGACTAACGCGGGTTTTGATGTTGAATACGGGTCGATGCGCGGCTGTCTTTCTTCTTCAATACTGTGTTAATCTCCGTTGTCTTCCTCGCATTAGCCATCAGTTTCCTTTCTTTCGTCAGCACCTCCTGCAGAAGAAAACTCCGTTGGACACAACCGTTACCTGGGGGGGGGGGGGGGGGGGGGGGGCGGCACCAAAAAAAAAAAAAAAAAAACCAAAAACAAAAAAAAACCCCGCAAAACCAAACCCGGCGGAGAAGTTTTTTAGACGAACAGGGGGGGGGGA
>JALBZB010000852.1:0-16934 GCA_038050625.1 Pythium sp. MPC-2022a | reverse complement strand
GTGTTCGGCAAAGGCAAAGGCGAGTTGGGCTACGGCGGCGTAACCCAACGTGTGTACCCCGTTACAGGCTCCCTTAACAATATCATTTATCAATTTTGAGGGAGTTCACTATATTCTCCCATATAAAGGACCACGCTCAATACAATGACTCCGACTCGGCGGGGTCCACCATACAGACCTTCTTTCCCTGAAATCATGTGTTGGCCCCAGAGCCATTTGTTCAACGTATCTCTTGTCCATTCATTTGTGCGCAGCCCCCTCTCTTTGTGTAGAGCACTGTCGCAAGCTCTTTCTACAAAATAGTGTGCATTTTGAAGCCCAACGCCAACCAGACGCGTTGCCGAGACTGTCAGAGAGGAGAATGAAGTCCTCGGTGGGATTGAAACGCAAGGTAATGGAATCTCGATACGTACTGCCCGTCACTTACAAAACGAGAAAGTCTGATATTGGTGGGGGAAACGTGTCACCATCAGAAACGCCTTGCACCTGCATCTACGTCTCAAAGAGGGCGGTGCCAAGCCCTCTCTCGGCGAGACTGAATACCTTCTGTTCGGCCAAGTACTATACTTGTGTGCCAAGAAGGAAAATCTCGCGTTAGTGAATCCAAGCGTCAACAAGGGAGTTGGCGAGGACCGAGTTCAAGGACAGAGAGTTTGTCGTATCCGGCAAATGGCTGAGCACCTTCATGAGTCACTATGAGCTTCCGCTGCACAGCAATACAAATTCCACGGTTCTGTCTGCCAACTCGTCGTCAGACAGAACCGTGAGTTTTATGGTATGCCTTGAGCAACGAAAGCCCTCCTTTGGCCTCGCTCATACCATTTTAATGGACGAGTCCGCTATCTATTTTAAGCATCCGCACGCACACATGATCAACGTCGCTGAATCGCGTCACGTGGCGCTGTGCTCGACAAGTGTTGATTCCAAGGGCGTTACTGCTGTGCTTGCCGTCTCCACTATGGGGTGGGAGCTCCCGCCGCTCGTGATCTGGAAAGGTACGAAGCAGAAGAAAACGATCAAGAAGTACGGTCAATTTATCGTCGCGTACAAAGAAAAGTCATGGGTGGATAGTTGATTGCTGCTGCAATGGTATGAGCTCGCATTTCCTTCTTTGATGGACGATACGTCCGGTAAGACCGTTGTGTAGGGCTCTTCGCGAGCCTACATATCCAAGGTTGTCAAAGCAGCATGCGCAGCGAAAAAGATTGACATTGCAGTGGCCCCAGGCGGCTTCACATCGTATCTACAGGCAGGAGATATCGGTATGTTTAAGCCGTTCAAAAATCAGCTCTCATCAATCATTAACGAATGGAAAGACTCAAGTCGCGCGGAATACACAAGATTCGGCAGTCCAAAGCCTCCTCCTGTTGAAGAAGCCGCGCAACGGGTCGCTCAAGCTTGGAAATCTGTCCCAGACTCTGTAGGTTGTCAGTCGATCAGGGCTGCCGGCTTTGTCAGCGATTATAGGAACTGACACATATCAAAGCACGATGTGTATGGAACGAGTTTCTTATAGAAGAGGATCGACCAAAATGTAGCGATAGCATATTATATGGATACGGTACTCTATTGGTAATGGGCAGAACCCGTTAGAAAAAACACAATGATTTTACTATTTTATAAACTTATAAATTCGGGTAATTTACACGATAAATCCCCTAAACCCGTAAAAAATGCTCATCTTCCTTTAGGGCTATGTCTTTCCTTTTGTACAACTCTTGCGTTTTTTAGAACCTCCAAAACTGCATGCATTTTTGATGATTTTTTGAAAATTAATAATAACACAGCTAAGTTCAGATTTTGATACAAATCCTAGTCGATACGCTCTTTTTTGGGTTCTTCATACATCTTGTACAGAGGCAGCGTCAGGTACCCGAGCTGAAGAGTGCGTGGATGGACGCGATCGCGAATGCAACCTCAACTGCTGCCAAGTTGGCACCGGTTTGATGAGCGAGCCCGCACTCCAATTCCAAAACAGAGGCCACAAGAGGACAACGAAGTGTCAACCTTGTCACAAGCTCGATGTGGAATTGTAATTTTCTCATTCCGTTTGCGCCGAAATGGCTTTACTTTGGGTTGGGTTGTATCCGCCACAAATTTTTTGCGCACCAACACAATCGCTATCTAATATTTAAGGGTAAATTATTAAAATATCCATCAATTTGACGATTATTGTTAAAATACCCATAAGTTCCAAACAATTGTCAAAATACCCATCGGTTTCCTCAAACTTTGTCGATATACCCATAGTGCTTTTTGCGCCTTTGTGACTTCGTTAAACGAAAAGCGATGGCCAAGAAACACGTAATGCATAATGAAACTGTTGGCTTACCTACTGTGTGCAAGTTCACTTGTTGTGTCCCGTTCCTCCACACTTACCACATTGTAATTCGCGTGCTTTGACCTGCACTTTTGAGCGCTTTCGAACGAGCGCTGGACGTCCAGGTAGACGCTTGCGAGGCGGCATTCCAATTTCGTCTTGCTCAATTGCTGACATTTTTTCAGTCGACACCATGATCGTGCCGGCGCTGTACGCTTGCTGCAGGCTCGTTGTATAGTAGCAAGTTGCAACGGGTGCAATGAAATCCACCATTTGAGGTCCGAGCAAGTGGATTGAAGTCGCGACATGAACGCACAGAAATAAGCTGTCCTGGAAGTGGCGACGCGTGCACGTCTTCGCTTCAAGATCGACAGCGTAGATGCTGGAAGACGAAACCAGCTCGAAAGCCAGCGGTGCTGTTTGATCGACTTGGCAGTCGGTGCGGGAAGTCGGCAGTGACCACTGGACCTTCTTGGTTAGTTCTGGCAAAAGAACGATGCTCCTCGTTGCGTACTTGTCATTTCTCTGTTGAAACACCTCAGTATATTTGGGGGTAATGCCCTGAAGTGCCTGGAACGGAAATTCAACTCTTTCAGGAAGAATGACTGAGTTCAGACACTTCGAATTATTGGACGTGCACTACCTGGATCACTTTACCGAAAAGAAAGCGTCGACGAAGTAGGATTTGTCCCCCTCGAACAGATACGTGCGCGCAATAACCGAGATGCTCCTGATTTGCTCCAGAATTGCCTCGTATTGAAGACTGGCCATATCTTTTGCCAGCCCAAACACCTTTCGATTCAGAGACTGCTTATTCACTTTCTCCTTCAGGTTCTCCTTCAAGTGGTCGACGTACACGCCATGAGCTGATAGTGGAAAGCGTTCTGCAGCCGCTTTGATGATCTCCTTCTGTTGATTTGAGCGCGAGGTGAGATCGCGTGACACCATGTCAGTAATCCCCAAAGCACCCTTGAAGCAGCAGAAGAGCCAACCCCAGCTGTCAAAGCATTCCACGTTGACGAGTGTGTAGCAAAGAGGGACGACTTGGCCAATTACATCAATTCCAGCGGCTCAAAGCAATACGTCTTTGGCCTGCGAGCACATGTGGATGCCATTCACGCTCACAAGCGGACAGAGGTACTTGTACATGCTCACACAGGCTGCTGTTGCTGCAAACGCGTGAAGGAAGACTTCGCCCGTATCTTGTACTCGAATAAAGCTGCCCTGGTTCTTCTCTTCAAACACTTTCAGAAATTGCTTCAGTAGAGAGTAGTTTTCACGCAACTCGCCGTTGAGTGAGTTGAGAATTGACTGCTTCGCTCGATGTCAGATGTGGCACTCAACGTCCATGTTGTGATCGTGGTTTAAGTCCTTCATCATCTATCCTGGAGGGTAAGACGGGGTATCCATGATCTTCATTTGGAAGAAGGGGATGGTTTTCTTGAAACTGAAAGTTGATCTCGATTGCTTTGTAGGGATGCACTGGTGATCGTCGGTGAGAGTCTCCACTATCGACGTTCTGTCGTGATATCGCGCGTGTAGGCGCCACTTGCAGCCTTGGGATGTTCGCTCCGCGTAGGTGACCGTGTACACAGTCTTGTCACTCTTCGGGGCAGTGATGCTGCACCCAGTAGCAGAGTTGAGCATCGCTAGAGTGTTCTTAAGGTCTTGTTTGGTTGAAAGCGTGGCGCCAATTACAACCTTGCCGCTGAGAAAGATTGCAAATGGGTTCAATGGCTTTGTTTAAATATTCATCGTCCTTTCAACTCTTCTACTCATATCATACCTCATGCTCCCGTCCGAGCACATTGAAAGGCATAAAACTAGTTCTCTATGAAAATGACCGCATATATCCCTCAGATAAATGTGTTGGAAATTGTATTCGAAACTGAAAATGTAAGGATGCATGACTACAGGACCTTCGCTCTTGGAGTGCGGGCCGTCATCATTTAGACTCTCTCCCTTTTTACATACATTCTAGGATAGCAAAAGAAAACAAGTAGCGTAAACCACACGCACGCAAGGCACGTGCGACAAGTTGAAGATTTATGGTAGATAGAAAATAAATCAGAAAGAATCCAGCATGGTAAAGGCACGACAGGATCTGTGTCTCGCGACACAGATACGCGTGTCTGTGTCCTACGGCCATGTCCTACCCACAGGGCACCCCTCTTGGACAAGAAACAACGAATAGGAAGGCAGGCAGAAACAGACAGACTCACACACTCACCTCTCTTTTTACCATCAATACCACAACCAGTTTAGACTCAAGTTCCTCGCCTTTGCCTCTTCGTCTCCCTCGCACACGACCGTGGTCTCTCATCATCCACCGCTTCCTCGCTCCACGCCCGGCCAGCGCTCATCTCGCTCAGTCCTTCGGCTGCATCAAGTTCCAGGTCGTTACAGTTGATGCCAAAATGCACCAACCATCATGCCGATAAAAATCGTGTTTTGTGTTGATTCTCCGGCTATGTACCTAATTCGGCGAGAACATCGCTGGCTGACATTATTTTTCCCTCTACCCATACGGCCATAGTTGCTTTCGCCCTGCCACCTCTCCTCAGAGGCGTGGGTATTATGAGCAACCACTCTGATAACAGAGCCTGTGTCAAGGTGGGCTTACGCAGGTTTATGCGGGTTCCAGTGCGCTAAATAGTACCGACTTACGCCTAGACATGTAACGAGAGACACTCACCTGTCTATGAGCTGACTGGCTCAAATCTGCCACAGCGGGATTTGAACCCACACCGCCTGGTTGCTACCCAGGATCATCGACCATCTCACTTTTGAGAGGAAAGTTAACGATAAAGGTTCTTGTACGAAGATCGCTCAGACTGGAATTAATGTGTTGCGATTTCTTGAAAGTTTGATTCGTGTCCAGATTGATTTCATAACTTATCGATGTTGGCAAGTCGCACAAAAATATGGTTGCCTAAATTCGAGAAGCAGGAGAAATCCATTCTGGCTCGTATTTACTGCAGATGGCGATCAAAGTGGACACGTGAAAGTCCCAAAAGTGATGTTTGTAGCTTCACTCGGCGTGTATTTCAACAACATGTCACGACTGTATCCCTTGAGTGTGTGTGTGCACTACAACGAGAGGTTTGACTTACCGAACAAAGATGACATTAAAAGCATTGCGTGTGGTTTTCACACATTCAAATACACGTTGCACTGTTGATAGCATTTTGAAATTGGTATTCAGCACAAACGGCAGTAACAAACAGAGTCGACACCATGAATAGTTCATGGACAAGAAACGAGAACCTCGGTCTAACATGGCAACCTGAAGCGTTTACAACAGAAGGAACGTTTATCATGCCGCACAATGTGCTGCCTTTGATACAACGTATTGCTGCTGCGCAGTACATGTGGGCTGGGTGCCTGAATGCTGAAATGTATCACTTGCAAAGTGATCTGTGTGTGGGATTTCGAAGGCGCAAAGGCGCAAAAAGCATTATGGGTATATCGACAAACTTTGAGGAAACTGATGGGTATTTTGACAATTGTTTGGAACTTGTGGGTATTTTGACAATAACTCTCAAACTTATGGGTATTTTAATAATTTACCAAATATTCAATCTACGGATCACGTCCACGTCGACGAGGACGTGGAGTGCGCTAGACCAGTAAGCTGCATCTCCGCTTGCCGCAGCAATGGCAATGGCAATACATTGCAGGCGTAAGTCATAGACGTTGAAGATTCCCGACTCGTTTCTTGTGTGTTTATTTTATATTCGCAAGGTGATAGAAGCGCTTCTTTCGCGCTTCGTCCCACCTTAGTTTGCTGCTGCTTGTGCGCCACTCAGTCTTATATACTACCTTGCTCCTATCTCTTGGTCGACATGCACACGAATACTCCGCTTCAGTCTGCTCGCTCTGGAGTAGCGCAATCCTAACCGCCCAGCGGGATGTTCATCGCCTGCTTCAGCTCCGTGCCCGCGTACTTGATCATCAAAGCGGTCGCCTTGGTGATCTTTGGCGCGCTTGCGAGCGCCTTGGTGTTCACAGATGTCGCGTGCATGGCCTTCGCCTTGTCGGCCAGGCCGAGATCCGACTCCGAGACCGCGTCGCTCACTTTCCCAGAAAAAGTCTGCGCCTCCTCCGCGAACGCGGCACTCTGCTCCGCGAGTTCTGGCACAGAGGTCGCAGCGGTCTGGACGTTCTCGAGCAGCTCCAACAGCGCATCGCGCAGCTGCTGTGCCGGCTTGGAGAGGTTGTTGAGCTTTCGGAGATCGAGCTCCTGGTCGCCACACATGACAATAATCGTGCCATTTTCGTCAGTGTCTGCGCTGAGTGGACCCAGTTCCTGCACCTTGGCGAGCTCCTTGACAAAGATCACTACGCCCTCCTTGAGTCCATTGATGCCCGCAGCGAGTGCCAATTGCTTGCGCAGCGAGAAGATCGCGATGTTGACGTCGCGGATGGACGCATCCTGGTTGCCCTTTCGCTCGATGAGCAGACGGCCGCGCTTCTCGACGAACTGCGTCGGCGCCAGATTGGTAGGCTGCTCGATTGCCGAGTTGAGGTTGCTGATCGCGTGGTCCGTGCGCTCGTACGCGTCGCGCAGCGCCTGGTTGTCGTTAACCGCGGCTTCAACCTCCGCTTGCGTGAACACGTACTCGTTGTCCTTGTCGTCAAACTTCCAGAAGTCCAGGTCCACGCGTCCGCTAGGGGTGACCGTTAGGCGCACTTGCGCTTCCCCCTGGATCGCGGCGGCAGCGGCCTGCAGGTTCTCCTCGCTCTGCGCGATGCTGTTGTGGATCCCAACCATCTTGTTCATCGGCTCGGCGGCCTGCTCGAAGAACGCGTCAAAGTCGGCGATCTTGGTCTCGCGCATCTCGACCTCGTCCAGCTCCTTGTCGGCAGAGTCACGCGGCGTGTTCACGCTCTTGCCAACGGCAGCACCAGCACAGACATTGCCCATAGTTGACGAAAGAGAAGTTGGTGCTTTGTGGGTACGGACCTAGGGACGAGCTTGGTTGGGCTCGTGGGGGCTGGAGGCTTCTTGCGGACAAGCTTGCAAATTGCGGAATGAAGAGACTGGAGGAGCTGAGTGCAGCGCCAAGAGCTCAGCGGGAAGAGCGGGCGAAAGAGGGAGAGAGAAAGAGAGAGAGAGAGAGAGAAAGAGAGAAACACAGAGAGAGAGAGACAGAGAAAGATGTTTCTTTCTTTCTCTCTTTTTGCCTGCTGTTTCGACAACCTTCACTCATTCAGTGTCGCCATGCATTTCCATGGCATACAATGTGTCGAACTTTGTGTGCCGCGTTGTCTTATTGTCAGGATGCGAGTGAACCCAGTACAACAGGGGCTGTACTGTAATGAGTCATACAGCACACACAGCACATATATCCGTATGTGCTGTGTGTGTGTGTGTTCAGCCAAGGTCTACCTCTACGAGAGGCTAAAGCAAATGAATGGGTACAGTTTATCCACCAACCATCCCAAGTTGGTACTTGGGTTGCTTGACAATTGAACGATGGTGTCGGGCGGAGAAGACCAGGCAGATCACTTGGAGCATCTCGCGCTCTTGTGTGGTAGGTTCAGCACCGTGGATTCCTCCCAGGTCTGCTTGGGAGGAGGGAATGAAAGGCATAGCGCAGAGCGGAGCAGCAAGCGCTCGAGAGAAAAACGTCTTTGCCTTGCCGGCTTTGTTGTTGCCCCCCGCAAGCGCACACAAACAACAGCCACCACCCCCCTCCCCCCCCCACCCCTCCCCGCTGGGTACAAGTGCAACTAGAGTTACACTTGCCTTGCCGGGAAGATCCCATGCGCTACTGCAACATATGTTGCAGTAATTACTTTGCGTAATTTTCATCAGGTGGTGCCCTCTCCCAGGGCATTCGTCTACAGTTCTAGTCAACTCTCTTGGCTTTTGTATGAATCTGCCTAGCTCTTTTAAATTCTCCAAAAAGTATTTTCCTGCTAGGCACTTATACTTGAAAAAAGAGTAGATGTGCCTAACTGCACAGTCTCATGTGGCTGAGACTGCGAGACACGATAGTATTTTACATGTAGTCTACAAGCTGGCCGCAAAAATACCCATATTGTGCAGAGTTTTAAAGTTGCTTGTAACCCTTGAAGATCTAGCCAGCGCTGCCTGAGGCTTGATGTGATCTCGTGGAGTCAGTGACCCCGTTTCGGGTTCGGCGAATTGGACGCGCGCCGTCTCTTTTGAAGCAGCAAAACTGGCCCCAGTCATGCCTTCACGGATGAGCTGTTGTTGGTTTTGAGAGCTCAATCAGTACTGCATGTGGGAGCCAGTTTGGCGGCACTTTTGCGAAAGGCGCTGAGGGGCTGGGAAGGAGCAGCGATCGACTCGGCAAGCAGTTTGTGCCGAGTCGCATATTCGATTCAATTTTCCCTCTATGGAGGACGTGGTGACTTGAAGCGAGAGTGCAGTACGTGACGCGGCACTGGAAGGAATCCGCTTTATCTCATAATCTCTCTTTTTTGGCAGATCGCCATCTGGAATCTCATTCTTTCCCTCGAATGATTTCCATACCGAGTGACGTGGCGGCGGTGGTGGTACGTCCTCGTCAGATGGTTCTCGCCTGTCAGATTCACATAGCATTTCTGAGTCACACTCGGCTCCTCTCCCTCCCTTCTGGACTGGGTCGTCACCAACCTGCTGCTCTCCCTTTTTCTGTGTGTGTGTGTGGAGGAGTTCCCTCTGTTTCTTCACTGCAGCAATTATGAACTACGTCCCCCTCCCTTCAAGTGACTGTGTCCTCCGAGCAGCTAGACTGGCTGATTGAGTCAGACTCGGCTTCGGTGTATGATATTGATCCCCCCTGGCCTTGCAGCACTGTGCTTGCAAGGTCCGCTCAGGGTGCTTTCGCCAGCCAACTGAATGATGCACTGGAAACGTCGAATATGTGGGCCTGGGAAGTCTTCCTTGATGTTCGCGCGTAGGCTCTCAGGTATGAACATCCTCCTGATTTCTGAGGATGGAGACTTGGAAGTTGATGGCGTTACCCTGATAGCACTCGTGACGACGGCGACCTGCTGCTACTCAGTCGATGAGGCGAGCCCGGAGTCGTAGGAGGTGTCCCAATTGTGGAGGACGAAGACGCGAGCGCCAGCTCTCGCCTCCGTGAAGAGGGCGAGCGAATCCGGAGATCCCGCGCACTGCCATTCCGTGGTTGCTTCCCGTCCATTCGCGCGCTTTTCTGGGCCGACGAAGCCCGCGACTTGCGCTTTTTCGGAGTCGAGAGCGCTTCTGCGAGAAGTCGGCGGTGCAGGATACTCTGGTTGATACAGAGTTTCACGACGACTTTCTGTTATAGACGCAGGACATAGGTCAGTGGCATTGTCAATGCTAGAGTTCAGATCATTGCTCTCATGACGTACATGGATACGCAGGTATATCTGCTCTTCTCTCCACTTGGCGCTCTTGAATTCGAGTCTCGCGCGCGTCTTGCGGTGTTCATAGAGCGGTCGAAGCGAGCTCGTCGCTGCTGCGGGGCGAGTGCGACTCGGTAAAGTGAACTGCAGGGGCTCACCCACGAGTTTCCGTCGCTCGGACTTCTGCTCAAAGCGAAGGATGCAGACTCGCTCGCGAGCCTGGATGCCGCGGATCAGGCTCTGGATCTGAAGTACGGCCTGTAGCTGGAGCTTTGCAACGACTCGGTGGATCCGATTGCGTAGCCGGAAACCCCTGAAGACGCTCTAGTGGGAGGCAACACAAAGATTATCATTAGGGAATTCAACCCGCCGATCATGGTCTAAGGCATTGTCATTGTGGGATATGTGACTTACTTGGACTCGAACGATAGCTTTGAGACGCACTTCGTCGTAGTGTCGTGCTATCAGGTGCACATACCCGAAGCGTGCGAGAAAGCGCTTGACACAAGCCTGTTCCCAAGTTGTACAATTTCAAGTTAGTAAGTCAGATCTGAGCACCAAGGTCCTTTAGGATCAAGGTGTCAATGCAAAGCTGGGGTTGCTGACGCGTTAATTACCTGAATGAGCGTCGCCGCGCTGTAGACCCGCTCTTTGCGCGTCCGCATGTCGTGCTTCTTACCTGCTCGTTCGTGGACACCTTTCCGCCACGGGGAGACTGGCTGAGAGCCTGGATTCTCTGCTGTGCCAGCGAATTCCTCTGCTTTCTTCAGGCTCTCACGCATATCAGAGAGCTGAGCATGCGACCCACAGATATACGAGTGTTAGTAAATCAGTACTAGCCTCCTACTAGAACGTAATGAAAATGGCTTACATCAAGACGGATCGCTCGCAGACTGTTGAGCTGCTGGCGGATCTGGTACGTGGTGATGCGCGGACGGCCGCGGTACCCTCGATAGCACGCCTGGATCTTGATCGCCGCCCAATTCTCCAGCAAGTTTTTCTCTGCGCGCTCCTTGTGCAGCTGGGCCATGAATTTGTCGCGTTCCTAGACAATTTCACACCAAGCACAGCATGAAGTTACGATGATACATCACAATTCCAAAGGGGTCGCAATAGCACTTGCCTGGATCAGTTCTTGGTTCAATCGGTTCACGGGGATCGGCAGTGACGGCAGACTGCGCCGAAATGCAGGGAGCTGGGCCTGATACTTGCCTTTCTGCTGGTTGCGGACCTTCTTGGGATTGCACGGCTGGCCGTACACGTGCGTGGAGTGTAGGTCCTGGTTCCGACTGCCCCCAAGCTGCTTCTTCTTCTCCACAAACTTGCTGGGATCATTGCTGTTATTGACATTGTTGCTGCTATTGTTGCTGTTATTGATCGAGTGCAGGGAATGCTGCCTTCGCTTCAGGTTGAACGGGCGGGAGGTCACGACCGTCGACACGACGTTCGAGTGCGTGAGCTGCGCCGTGTACAGGTACGTGGTGAACTTGCCGTCGAAGCCCGAGAAGCACCGCGCCTGCAGCATCCTCTGCAGAGAGGTCTCGAGCGGATCGCAATCCCCTGCCTCAGCCTCAGCGTCGTATTGGTGGTCTCGAGGACCAGATTCACGACCCGTCATAGCTCTGGCGTCGTCTTCTTCTTGCGCATCAGCAGCACTCGCACTCGGCGTCGAGCCTCGGGAAGAATCTGCCCGACTGTCCATCCCATCAGCCTCTAGTACATGCGCCGCCTCATCCTTCTCCTCTCGCTCCGAAAAACTCGCAAAGATATCGACGTCCTGTCGTGGCTCCACCATCGCTGCCACCATCATCTCTATGTGCTTTCGTTCGCCTCCAACTCAACCTTGCTAGACACAGCACGAATGACAGCGGCTTGCAGTATATCTATTGCAAGTGGGAGCCCCAGCAACCGTTTCCAGCCCCGAAACGCTTCTCCAAAAGTCCCTCCGGATGACATCGGGTCCGCCCCTTTGGTGCAGGTATGGCGTTGCCACTTGCATAGTGGATAGTAGCGAAGCAGCACCGAAGCACGTTTCCCAGTGGCGAAGCCCAAGGGGATGTTGTTTTTGGTGTTTGTATAGAGTTGGGGTGGGTCCTTCATCAAGACGGGACGTGATAGCAGCCGCGAGTGATGCCGGGCGAGCCAGTAGCCGATCCGCGGGCCATTTTCGAGAAGGATGAGTGGCTGCGGTTTCAGGTGAGCACTATTCCTGCTTCTATCAGCTTATATGGCTGATGTGTTAATGGATGTGTGCGTGCGTGTTGCTGAATGTTGTCAACATAGGAGCAGGTGCGTCACGAGCGGATTGTGACGGTGAACCAGCCGATGGGGCTCACGCCGTGCCTGTACTTTGGCACGCGGCGCTGCACGTACAGCGACGTCGTGTCGATCGTCACGACCGTCAAGCCGATTCCGCGACTCAGCGCTCAGCACCAGAGCAATGGCAGCAATGACAGCAATAGTCACCCCAGTACCAACGGACAAAGCTCAACCCCACACAGCAAACCGTCCAATGGATTTACGAGCCCCGCAGTGGTCGCGTGGGCTGAGAAAGCCTTGGCGTCCTCAAAAGACTCGTCGTCCCATTCGCACGAGCCCGAGCGACCATTCATGTACAGTGTGAGCGAGGCCTTCGCATACACCAGCGCGCCACTCGAGGGCGACCGCTACCGCAAGCGCCGCATGAACGACAAGCAAGCGCTCGCGCTGACTACGGAGACGGCGTTCTTTATGTCGAGACTGCAGGAAAAGCGTTGCGAGCGCTTTCAAAGAGAGCGCCGAGCGGCGCTGGTCGTGCAGCGCACCTACCGCGGGTATCTGCTGCGGAAAAAATTCCTCGAGATGAAAACCAAGCTTCAGATCCGCAAGCGCATTCGTGTGAACCTCGTCAAAGTCACAAAAGGGACGGCGATCATCACGGGCGAGAAAGACCGGCGCGCACGGGTATTGGCGGCCCAAAGTGAGGCTGCGAGTACCATTCAGTTCCAATTTCGGAGGCATTGCGCACGGAAATGCGCCGCGAAAGAGCGCGCAATACGCCATTTCGAGCAGCTCAATAGCCACGTCAAGCGGATTCAGCGTACATGGCGCGCCTGTATGGCAATTTCCTGCGCTCGGAAACTCAGGATGCGACTGGTAGAGCAGAGACAGAGGGCACTCGCGGTTCTCACGACTCGGCTCTTTCAGGGCTACCAGGCTCGCCAGAGGGTACGAAGGATTCGTCAGCACCAGCGATTGTTAGCAGCACAGCGAATACAGTGGGCATTCCAGCGAGTTCACGCAGAGAAAGCGCGCTTTCTACAGCACCGACGGCGACGAGAGGATCGAAGCCACAAAGCAGCGATCCAGATCCAGAAGCTCGCTCGAGGGTACGTGTATCGAGCGCGAGTGACACGACTGCGCATCCAAGAAGAGCTCTCGATCCGAATAGCGTGCGCGCTTGCCATCCAGCGAGTGGCGCGAGGCTTCCTAGGGCGGCAGTATATGCGCTACCAGCGCGTTTTCCATACCCACGAGCGTGCATGGCGTTGTGCGATTCACATCACGCGGATAGTGCGAGGGTTCCTCGCTAGAAGAGCTGTGCAGATTGTGCGACTACTCCAGGAGACCGATCTGCTGATCCAGACGCGTCGGGGCAACATCCCGACCGTGATTGATTTGTTAGATGGGTATGGTACTGTAGACGACCAGCCGGCGGATATAACAATGGCGAACCTTGGAACGAAGAACAACATTGTCCACTTGGCTGCGAAACACGGCCATTTCGAGATCATCACGCACGTCGTGCCGAAGATTCTGCCCAGCAGTACACCTGGAATGCTCTACGCGCTCAATAGCAAGGGGGAATTCCCACTGGAGCTCGCGATCACCCACTGCCACGAGAAGATCGCGGCGTACCTACTCGCGACCACATCTTCTCTATTTGAAGAGTTCGCGTCAACTTCTCAGACTCATAGAAGAATCCACAAAGCATCCGGACGCGAGCGTTCGCTGCTGCTTGAAGCTGCTCGGCGTGGCATGGGCTCAATCATTTCCAAGCTCCTGCTGCTGTTCCCACACACTTTCACTGGCAAAGAGGTCGACTCGTGGACAAAGCGCACGGTTCTGCACGAAGCGCTGCTCTTCAGTCAAATGGGATACGAAAACCCAAGGGAAGCGAGTGATCGCCAGGAGCAGATCCTCGCGACCGTGACGACAATTCTCACCAAGATGCCGCAGGTCAAGATGAATGAGCAGGACTTTGTCGGTTTCACCGCGTTGCACACCGCTGCGCAGCTGGGCAACCTGCAGGCAGTGAGGTTATTGCTGGAGTATGGCGCAGACGTCACGATCGCCGATGCCCAAGGCCGAACAGCGTGGCGCATCGCGTTGCTCCAGGGCCACGAGTCGTGTTTCCTCGAGATCCGACGTAAGTGGCTCGACAACATCACTTCGTCTTCATCTTCGAGCAACACCAACAGCTCCTTGCTGAACGCACAGGGAAGCTCGCAGGAGCTGGAAGACCGAGACGGGTCGAGCAAGGCGCTCGTGAATTCAGCGATGCGTACTGCTAAACGCGCTCAGCAACTGCACCCGCAGCTTGAAGTGGAGCTTGTGAACGCTTGCAAAGCAGGCAATATCGAGAAAACCCGGTTCCTCGTTGAAGAGTTTGGGGTGTCGATCAATTCAACGGATAAAGCCGACGACGGTGGCTCACTCCTAATGCTGGCGTGCCAATCAGCAAACATTGGCATGATCAAGTACTTGATACAGCAAGAATCTGACGATGGTGAAGATAGAGAGCTCCTGGATGTTCACTACGTGAACAATTCTGGGAAGAGTGCGCTCGAGTTTGCGATGAGCAATTTGGTGATCTTCGACTTGCTTATCTCCAAGTGCAGAGCAGCGAATCCGAGTCACCCGTTCGGCGCAAAGCGGCGAGGTGCAGCGCACGAAGCGGTGCGACGAGGCTTCCACATCCGCAGTTGGCTCAACCAGTCAGCGGTGCTAACGCCAGGAATGCTTGTAAACATGGCCGACGACGACTGTCGGAGTCCGCTCCATGATGCAGCAGCATGTGGACACGTGCTACCTGCGAAGACACTGATCAACATTGGTGTAAGGGTGGATCAGCAGAGTGAGAAGGATCTGAGGACACCGTTGCACGATGCGTGTCGAGCGGGAAATACGCTCATTGTGCAGAGGATGCTCCAACAAAAGTATCCCTCAGCAGCAAAAGTGGTTAATAAGCGAGATGCTGACGGTCGAACGCCGTTTTTCGATGCTGTCATCTCTGGGAAAGTCGACTGCATCCAGCTTTTACTAAATGCCGAAGCTGGAGCCAGAGCCAACAGTGCGGTTCATCAGCAAATCTTGATGGGCCAAGTCGACGCTCACGGATGCGGGTTGCTCCACGAAGCCGTGGGAAACACCAGTTCTGGAGAACAAGGGGATGACGATGACGGGAACACGATGATCGAATTTTTACTTTCCAAGCTGCCAACTGACAGTCCCCACCACCAGTTTCCTCCAAAGATGCTGTCTCCGCTCCACGTTGCGAGTATCGCTGGGAACGTGTTTGCAGTCGAGAAGCTACTTCATCGGGCAAGTGAAAGCGCGAACGCAGAGTTGGAAAATTGCCTGAGAGGAAGATTGCGAGATTCCGACGGGGAACTGCCGATCCACCTCGCTGCAAAGTATGGGAAGCTGGCGGTGATCGACAAATTCGTGGCGTTCGGCTTTGACGTCAACGAGGTCGACGCTGTAACAGGAAATTCGCTGTTGCACTTTACTGTCCAGTGTGCGGTGGACTGCTCTTCGAACCAGCAGTTGACTTCCCCTACCATCGCCCTTGTAGAAACTCTGATCCAACGTGGAAACTCGGTAGCAGCCTTCAACGAAAGCGGGTTTCAGCCACTGCATCTTGCTGTAGCAGCTAGTCCAACTAGTGGAAGCGAGCATGCCACATTGGAAATCGTCCAGGTACTCGTGAAGCACAATGCGTCGATTGACGCTCTTTCAAAGGCGAAAGCACCCGCGACGCCGATCCAACTGGCAATAGAGCACGGTAAGGTGACCTGAGTTTGGATTGTGAGGAGTCTGTATCAACGCTTGTTTGGACTCACGATTTTCGTGTGCTGCTGCTTGTTATGTAAAGGAAATACTGAGGTTGCTCAGTTTCTGCAAAAGATCATGGACGGAAGCGCGTCGTCGTGAATTGCGAGTGAGATTAGCAATTTCCATCCAAAGCACTATGAGCTCGGTCAAGTCTTTGCGAGAGAATGAGGATCTGCTTGATTGTTTCCTGGCGGACACTTGAACAGGCTCACCACAATTGGAGTTAAAGGTGTACATCTAACACACTGCACGGACCTGGAGACTTGCAACTCCCGAGTCCAGTAGACCACTCTGGCAAAAATCAAAGCGACGAGTAAGCAAAATATCAAATGTCACCAGCCTCATACAACAATCAAACAGATATCGCTGGATGCTCTGAATCGTGCAGTGGAAAATTGTAAACACCCTGGCAAGATGCGAAAGTTCGTGACAATTTCAACTTGATTTATTGCCATTGCGTCCCCCTCACTTGCCGAGCAGTAATCTTTTGATAATGACATCGACAAGCTTTAGCGCGCACGGCTGCGCGAGTTGGAGCACTGAGAACGACAACGCGACTGGAGAAGGGCACAGCGTGCAGTCAACCACTGGCCCTTGGATCTGGTCACCAGTGCTACTGGTACTGTTTGTCCACGAAGTTGACCCGCTCGGCAAGCAAAATGGGATCGAACCAGCGTAAGTCATCTGCACATCTCCTGATTTTGTCTACTCTGGCAGCTCTTGGATGTCGGTAAGCTGGAGCAGCACGTAGCAGCAAGCCACAGTAATACTACCACTGCTGCTGTTCTTCCCCGAGATCAGACTCGTGGGGAGCTCTTGAACCGGGCTTCCGCTCAGCATCAGCACCACGTACGAGCGATAGACGAACACGCCAGATGGGATCTACTGAATCCCATTGCTCGCCAACTGAAGCCGCACAGCGTTCAGTATAACAGTGCGCACGGAAATGATAGGACAAAACAGTTGTTTTGACCATATATTTATCAAATCAAACAACGCGGATCTGAGTTTATTCACCAATGAAAACCACTAAGAAACGATTCATTTCATTTTAGCAGTTTTGTGTTGGATTGGCATTCGTGGACGAAAAGAAATTGCGTGACTGTCACCGTGACGCGCTCATACAGTGCGCGCGAGATTGATAGAGCAATGCATTAAAAACTCAGTCCGG
>JALBZB010000851.1:0-16950 GCA_038050625.1 Pythium sp. MPC-2022a | reverse complement strand
GAAAGTGCGGCTGAGAGAAAGCAGCGGGAGGGGTGACTTCGAGCTCTGCGTGGTCTGTGGCAGAAAAGAAAGTCGACCAGATGATCTGGTGGCTATCATGAACCGAGTCGAGCTCTAGCAGCGAGATCAACTTCGACGACGTGGACGGCCAGCAGATGTTTGCGTTCCTCGAAGACGGCGATGAGAGTCGAGCGAGTGGGATAGGTGGCTCGCCGTCGAAAGGGTAAGCGCGTGGGTGTGTGACTCTTCGAGGTGAACTACACCATGAAACCAGGCTGTCCTGACCGAACTAACCTCCGTAAATCACCAACAGGGTGGAGCTCCGACTGGGCCTGTCGTCGCACATTCCTCCAGCTCCGATGCCGCTCTCTACCACTCGCACGGTATTAGATACGGTTATGTTGCAATGTGGCTCATCGAGAGACATGCTCTTGGGCTTTGGCACTAAGGCTTTTTCTTGACGCAGGTGATGCGAAGTCCACGAATGCGCTCGCAGTCGATCACAGTTGATCACAGTCAAGTAAGTGGTCGATCCATCCGATGGTGCTTCATTGTATCAGTAGGAAACTCCTGCTTACGATTTTCAAACCTACTCACCAGAATTGTTGCCGGCAATGGTAGGAAAATGCCCGTGAGAAGCCCATCGGCAGAGTCGACATCGCATTCAGGATCCGCTGTGCTTTCACGAACGCACTCATCATCATCGTCAATATCGTCATCGTCTGCGGAAGCTTCGCACGCAGCATTAGCTCTCGCACTAGCGGAGGCGGAGGCAGCAGCTACCACTGCCTCTCAAGAAGCCGAAGCGAGAGCAGCGGCGAACGCAGAGGCCCTCGTCGTGTTACAATCGCAATTGCAGCAAAGTCAGTACGAGAGGGACGAGCTGCAGACCGAACTGCGGGCCGCGCGGTCGCAGATCCAGGACCTCGAGCAGAAAGTGGTCGCCGCTGAGCAGCCGAGCGACCTGTTTGCGCGGCAGCTGGTGAACGTCAAGGAGAGCTACCAGACGAAGCTGCTGCTGCGCGACGAGGCGATGGCGGTCGAGAGGGTGGCGGTGACCAAGGAGAAGGAGAACAAATTGTAGCACCAGCACGCGCTCTCTGCGCAGGAAACGGAGCTCTGGAAACAGAAGATCACGGCGCTGCAGAGAGCGCAACACGAGCTGCAGGAACGCGATGAGAGCATGGCACTGTCGTTTGAAGAGCAGCAACACGAGATGGAGGGTCTGGAAACCAAGTACCGAGCGCTTGAAGATGAGCGACGTCACGACCGTGAGGAGACCCAGTATATCTTGGGCTGGAAGGAGCAGTACGAGCACACCCTGGAGGATTTTGACGCCAAGCAGGAAGAGCTGGAGCAGGAGAACCTCGCCTGAGCTCACAAATGCGAGCAGCTCACTTTGCAAGTGAGTGCTTTGAAGCAGCAGCTGGATGGACTACTTCTCGAACGTGAGTACCAAACAGAGTAAGATCATCCAGTTGGAGGTGCACCTCAAGAACGACAAGCAGACGATGCAGCAGTTGGAGGCCGCGCTCGCCAAGGCCATCAAGACGCTCGAGCGGAAGGACGAACTTTTCAAGACCAAGTACCACGAGCAGAAGGAGCACCTGGAGATCACGCTCACGGTGCGCCACGGACTCACGAACGAGCAGCACGTGCTAGAGCTCAAGAAGAAGTTACTGCAGACGACGCTCGCAAAGGACAAGGAGGCAACAAATCGGAGCCAGAGCAAGCAGAGCCAGAGGGACAACGCGAAGACCAATGGTAGCAAAAGTGCGGCTGTGAGTCGCAACCAGCAAGGTCTGGGACTGGTGGCTCTGAGCGAGGCAAGGTAAGTTGTTGTTGGCAAGTGCGTGTGGAAATGGGTCTTGGGGATCGATCGATTGGCTCACGTCTCTTTACTAGATATTGTCTTTGTTTTCTCGGAACGAGTGCAGGCTGCTGCTGGTGCCGCCGCCGCTGGAGGAAGTGAGCGAAGAAGGTGTGTTGGTTGCGAGCTTCACTACCTATCGTTAAATCTTAAAGGCAGAAGCCAACAGACGATGGACACCTACTATTGCTTTTTTTCTCTTACAGAATGGCGCGAGTTTGTAGAGCTCGTGACGGTGTTTGAGGACGAAAGTCACTACTTTGTTCGGACCTGGCGCTAGCACAGTGAACAACTTCCTGGTGAAATTGTGCATTTTTGTCAGCGACATTGAGAGGTGAATGCGGTCAGCAACGTTCTCGTACATTCAGTGAGCGAACTACCACATAGTATATTTGTGAAACAGAAAATCCGAAATTCGCCACGATCAGAAAAATCCCTTGTATTCCTTAACAATGCCTCCACCCACTGTCAGCTCCGAGAGCCTAATCTAAATGACTTGAAGTTTGTATTTTGATATGCCTATTTAGGGACCTTCGTCGCAGTAAAAGACACTCAACTCACTCACTGACTGCAGTTCAAAGATCCTTCGCCTTATGGTTCAGAGGTGCATGGTCATTAAGCCTCCTTACAAACAGATCCCGACTGGGATGTACATCGTGGTGCTCTATAGAGAAGAATTAATCAGGAGGACGCCAGAAATTAATAGACTGCACAGCCGGCTATCAACCACGCCTGTCATCAACAATGTAGCGTGTGCTTGTCAGATCGCTGACATTGCGCTCTGGTCGGACAAACGCAAACTCTTGGACTCCTCTGTGGTTCCGCACTCAGGTTCCGTCTGTTCAATCAGTTAAAGATCGATGGCCGGCCGAACAGTGGAGACTCAAATTTGCTGTGCAGTGCCTCACTGCGAAGGACGTGGGAGTGTCAGTGAGCAGCAGCAGTCGGCATAGTCGCTACCCAGAGACAAAGCAGGCTGCTTGGAGTGCCGACTAGTGCAACTGTGTCAGAAAAAGCGAAACGTTTGTCACGAGCGTCTGTAGATTTGAAAGTGATACTAAGTAGCTTTTCGTGGTGCTTTTGCCAGTGCGCAGTGTATCAAGAGACACCAGACTTTAATCTGTAATCTGCATGCCGTGTAGAAGAATGGCGACGAAAGCGCCAACTCGAAAGAAAGTAAACACGTGGAGCTGCAGCGGAGCGTAATTGCAGTGAGCAGGTAAACATCGTCTCAAACAGGCTGACGGCTCAGAGTCTTTAGGTGAATGGGGGCGCATGTGGTACGGATCTGTAGTTCAGAGGGTGAACTCGCACGTCTCTTCGGGAAAGCCAAGCGTTGGACGCTGAGCGTTCAGTGCCAGAAAGCAGAGATAATCGAGTGCGATTGCTGGGTTTCTCTCGATTACTCTCGTGTGGGAAACTGGCGGCAATCAATTGAAGTACAGTGAGCTTTTGATAAAACTCGCACAAAAATGCGTTTTTTCGCTGACCAAAGCGCGTATATTTAACAAATGTACGGTTAATCAGTCTGCATCTCACACCAAAACAAGCGAACGTATCAAATAGTGCAAATAGAGCATGCGTTCTTTTCTCTAAACATACTGTAGATCCACCCATGCGATTCGACGTTTTGCGAGTTCAACGAGGCTGAAGTGATGATGCTCCAAATCACCGACAACGACTTTACTGCTCTCCAGGCACAGCAGGAGTTTCCTCCTGAAACCAGCACATAATGTGCGCTACTCTTTCGCGAGGCGAGGCTCAGAACGGATGGGGAGTGTTGTACTAGAGGATAGTGGTCCGTCATTCCGGACTGCGGCGCGCGCGCAGCAGTACGTGAGGTGTCAACGCACTCTGTTTTTTTCTAAGTACTGCGGAGTTCGTCACTTCTGATAGCGCTTCAGCCAACTGGACTTACTGTGTTAACTAAACTACTATGGGCGGCGTCTCGTTCTTCCGCGTCGGTGACAATGTGGAGCTCTGGCGCGTGACCGAATTCCTCTGCGTGCTGGTGGTCTGCGTCATGCTCTTCGAGCAGGTGCTGCACAAGGCCGAGCACGCGGTGCACAAGTACCCCAAGTACCACGAGATGCTGAGCAAAGTGTACCGAGAGCTCATGATCCTGGGGCTCATCGGATTGGGCGTCAAGATGGTCAAGGAGCTGGCGATCGTGGACGGCTACGGCAAGAACTTGATCGCGTTCCAGGTGGCGGACCTCGCGATCTTCATCCTGGCGCTCGCGCTCATCATCCAGTCCATCTGCGTCTTCTCGCTGCTCCGGTCCACAAACAAGGAGATGGATCACAACGAACTCGTGGCCACGGACGACTTGCTGCACGTCGTGAAGCAGCACCAGCGAATGGTTCAAAATCAGAGCTGTCTTCAGCGACTATGGCCCTGGGGCGGTCGCGATCTGGCTGCTCAGCACGGCATCAAAGGCAAGCGCTTCGCATTCTCTGCTGCCAAGTACGACGACATGGTCACGATGCGCACCCTCCGTCACTACTTCCTGCGCCGGTACAAACTCCCGCAGCTCTTCCCCTTCGCCAAGTACCTGCGGCACGCGCAGGACAACCAGATCACGCACATGATCGACGTCGAGGTCTCCGCGTGGGTGTTACTGATTACGGTGGCGTGGGCACTCGACGGGGCGACGCAGCTCGTAGAGGAGTGGAGCGACGAGCTGGAGCGACACGCCGTCGTGAGCGTCTTTATCGTCTTCTCTTGGTCCCTTACGTTGCTACACTTCGCTGTGTTGGGGTACCTCATCGCTGCGAAGAAGAAAATCCGAACCGCCGCTGGGTACTGCACGCGACACGACATGGTCGAGTGCCTGGAAGACCTCTCTACGGAGGAAAAGTCTCTCACCGCACGCGAGCGACAAACTGACATCATTGAGCTCATGCAGAGCGTTCAGGACCGACAAGAGGCTCTGCAGCTGAAAAAGGACAACTCACGCCGTTTCAAGCACGACACGGGACTTCAACTGCTTGAAAGCATCTTCAAGAAAATCAAAGCTCGTTGCTGCAGAGCCGCGAGATTTCAGTACGATCCTGAACACGATGGTCATCCTAGCCTTGAGAACGGTCACCATCCGACTGAAGACCTCGAACTGCTCTCACCGCTGCCTCACGTGAAGATCTTTGGCTTTTCGCGGAAAGCGCTGCACTTTGTGGTGAAGCTCCTCCTGATGCTTAACGGGTTCTACGTGGCGCTCATGTGTCAGTGTGTGCTGTACGAGATGGGCGAAGTCTACAGCGTGTTCGGCCCGATCCCCGCGGTGCTGGTCCCGCTATCTCTGATTATCAACATGCTGGTGTTCCAGCCCCGCATCTGCCACAATTTCATCCTCGTGTCCAGCATCTTCCGCGTCGATGTGGCCACTCTGAGCGAGGTGATCTCGCACTTCAGCGAGAGCATGGAGCTCCGATCAGACTTTGTTGCCTGCCTGACGCGCGCCATGAAGGAAAACGGCCAGTCAGTCGCGGACCTCCACGCTGAGTTTGTCGGCAACGACCCCAGCAGGTCAGGGATGGTTGAAATAGAGGACCTGCGACTCGTGCTGCGCAAATTTGGCTGTCAGGTGTCGTACTACCGCTTCAATGGTGTCGCAAAGCTGCTGTTCCGATTGAAGGGCACGAAAGTGGAGTACGCGCAGGTCGAGCGCCTGATCAAGCTGGCGGAAGAGGGTGAGCTGCGCGCGAGCAGCGTCGCGGTCGCGGAGGGTTTCTCCTCGTCGATCTTCAACCACTCGCGCTTCCGACAGACGGTGATCGCGGAGGAAACTGCGGCGCAACGCTCGCTGCAGTTTTCGTTTGCATCTCTGGCTGCGAGCACCAGCACGTTCGAGGCGCCTTGCGCGAACAACCGAAAGCTGATTCAGACCAGCTCAGCGCGCCTACCTGGCGGACAGCAGCTGTCTCCCGTGGCGTACCATCTGAGCGAGTGCCCGTCATACTTTATTACAGGAGACGGTCGCAGCGGGCCGTCTCCAATGTCCTCTACCTCAAGCACTGCAGGGAGTCAGTATAATCTTCTATGATACGAGCGTCAGCAGAGGGCAACGTCGGCATCACTTGCTCTCGCTTTTCAGATATTTCGTGTATTTATTGTGATGCGTTCATCAACATTGAATGCAATTTGTGCGAATATAGTGGTGTATGAGGTGCTACAAACTCAGCCCGTTTCCTCCAGACGCGCAACCAAGGCGCGAAGACTTGCTCACAGCAAAGCGAAGCAAAGACAGACAGATCTGCCGTTAGTTAGGTGGCATGAGCAGTGGCGGCAGGCGCGAGAGCGACTTCCTCTGCTCGCCAATCCCGCGCGACCCGTCGCAAGTGTTCTTCGTGGAGGCGCGCACGCGACGTCAGGTGCGTCACTAAAACACCATCCATCCTTTCACTCACTGCCTCTGTATGCATCACCCGTTATTCCCAACTGACGAGAAAGGGCTGCTGCAGCCAAAGCTCAGCGGAGGCGACAGCTTCTTGACAGAGCCAGAGGGCGAAGAGATGGCGAGAGCGCGTGGTGCCAGCGGATATGTGGAGCAGCTAGAGGAGCGCATACTCTCGCTGGAGAGAGAGCGGAAGCAGCGTACGTTTGACTTGGCGTTCGATCGTTTGATTGCTGTTTTGTTTTGGGTTTCTTTCGTGGCTGATTTGACCTCTCTCTCTTTCTTTTATTTGCTGTGCATTCGATTGCGTAGAGCTAGAGATGGCAGAAAGCGAGAGCGACCGAAGCGCAAAGCGACAGCGACTGCAGATCGAAAGTATCGCCTCGTCAAAGGTGCGCACATGGTCGTGTGTTCGCGTCGCAGATTTTGATGCCACAGCGCTAACACCTCTGTGGATATTTGTTGCTATTACCTGTTGCAGAACATTCAACTGCAGAAGGATGTTGAGACGCTGCAGATCCAGATCCAGCGCAACTCCGAACTCCACCAGATCGAGCTGAAAGAGCGCGATCTGCAGCTGGACCAGCTTCGGCGTCAGCTCAAGTACGCGGTCGCGGAGGAGGAGGAGACACGGAGCGAACTCAAGGCGGTGACGAACGAGTACTCCAGCGAGAAGCTCAAGATGCAGAAGAAAATCGTGGAGCTCGACTCGAAGCTGCAGTTTGTCGAAAGCAGCTTGAACGAGTGGAAGGAGAAAGCCCTGGAGAGTGCGAGTCAGCTCCGAACGGTCACGCGGCAATCGAAGCTGAAGGTGCACCAGCATGTGCTGTATTATCGTGTGGTACTCTACTTATAGGCTCTAACGTATCGTTTCTTTTTCATAATTGCGCACCCTAGATCCAGCTTCTCGAAGATCAACTGGAAGTCGCGGTGACTGCTGCAAACTCGACGAAGTCAAAGGTAAGCCCGATCGCCAGTGTTGAGTTCGCCGTTGATTTCCACACACCTGAAACCATGCTAACGAACGATGCTGGTGCTGAGCAGCAGGATCCGCTGCTTGAATCCAAACTGCGCTTGCTGGAGCTGCAGCTGAAAGAGAAAGACTTTGAAGTGCAGAGCGCCAACACGAGTTTGGCGGGTGCGCTAGAAACGGTCGAGAGCGCGCGCGACATCCGCGCATTGAACGAAAAGATCGAGGATTTGGAATCGGCGGAGCGCAAGCTGAAAGCTGAGGTATGGTTTGTTTTTGTTGTTGAATGTGATGTGGATAAATGTTGTGCCACATAGCTAATACTCCGTTTGTCCGTCACAGCTCGTCAACCTGATCGAATCATCGAAGCACGCGTCTGTTCTCGAAGAGAAAGTGTACCAAGCGCAACGAAAGCTTCAAATCAGCGAGGAGAAAAATGCTCAAGCGCAAAAAAGGATTGTAAGTCTGTCAACGGTATGGTGTATGTTTGGTTGGATGCATACACCAGGTCTAACTGTGAGATACTACAGGAAAGCTACCTGGCGCTGGAGGAATCGCACAGACAATTTCGAGAGTATTTCGAACCGGTTGTGAACAATCCGAAGAGTAAGTGTTATTTTCCTTCACTCCATATCCTGTGATGTGGGGATGTCGGAACTAATTGAACGATTTTGCTTTTGTCATCAAAAGGCGGCGTCTCGCTTGAGCAATTGATCAATCAGCCAGCGGCGATGGTCATTCAGCTGTACAAAGCGCGTCAAAACGCGTTCGAGATGCTTTTCGAGCAAAAAAGCAATGCTGACCTTCAGCTTCGACGCCTCGAACAGCAGCACGACAAACTGCACAGTGACCTGATTACTTCCGGCAACCATTCGGCGAAACTGGAAGTCCAGGTTGCAGAACTACAGCAGAAAATCGCAGATGTCAACAACGTCGTTGTCCATTTGCGTCGAGTCAACGAAGAGCTTGTGGCGATCCTCCAAACCTACGAGACGAACCCGGATGAGTCAAATGCCACGGAGTTGTCATCGGAGCGCGTCAAGTTACTCGACTCTTCGCTGAAGCAAGCCGATGACTTGATCAAGCAGATGGAGACCTCTCAGAAAACAATGTCTACCCCAGCGGTGGTCAAGAAGTACGAGCTTCGCATTGAGCATCTGGAGAAAGAATTAACGGAAGCAAAGCACCTAAACAGCAACCTGACGAAACATCTTGAAAAGGTCGAGATGGAGCTTGCCGTTTTCGAGAAGCGGCTGGGAAAAGGCGAGTTCAATGTGGAGACGACCAAGATCGTGCATCTCTCAGTGAATCCGACCCGAGAGATGCTCGAAAACAAAAACAAAACCAGCGAGGTGGAAAAACTGCGACAGGAGAACGACACCCTGCGATTGAAGCTCGAGCGGCTGAGTGGCAGCGCGTCAGACGTTGAGGTGAGTGGCAAACCAGGACTTCCTGATGTTTTTTGTTTGATCTCATATCATCTTGTGTTTTGTTCAGATGACTCCTGCGGCATCGGAGAGTGCGTTCACCACCACGACCTCATATGAAACAGTTGAAGGGCAAAAACTCCTCAACAAGCGACTGAAGGAGGTGTTCCGCGAGCAGATCCAGCAATACCGCGAGGCGGTGCATCTTCTGACGGGCTTCAAGGTCGATCTGAAGAAAAATAACGGCGTGGAACTGCTGCGCCTGCGCTCAGTCTACGCTGACCACGAAGACGACGAGTTGCTCGTGCGCATGGAGGCGAACGGCGCGCTGGAGCTGTTGGAGACGGACTTTTGTGCGCAGATCAACCAGCGCGTGTTCGCGTACCTGACCACGTGCCGCTCCTTCCCGGCATTCCTCGCGACGCTAACGCTACATCTTTTCGAGAAGCAGACGTTTCAGGGGAACTAATCGCTCATTCATCAATACATTCAGGCAGTCATGTGCGTTCTTTTCAGTAGTTTGCGGTGACGTCCGCTTTGAAGGATTCTTCTGCCTCACTCCAAAGCCTAGTCAGCGACATATTCATCAGACACTCCAACTGTAAAGCTAGAATGCTCCATTTTCTGTTGGCACTGACCACTGAACTGCATAGTGTGGAGAAAAAGCAATACAGTGTTGATGCGTGTGTTAGGTGTTGCAAGTGCCTTATTTCGTCAATGTTGCAACACATGAAGAATCACGGCAAGGTACAACTGTAACTAGCGTCATGTGGCAACCGCCTATACTGTAGTTACCATGGCTGCTGGTTGCTGAGGACTGCTGCTAAATACCGGTAGATCATCTCATACTGCTCCTGCTCACACCGATACACAGATACACAGAGAAAATATGGAGTCAGCAAACACTGAATAATCACAGGTCAGCGCCTCGATTAGTAGGAACAGACTCACCGGCGTCTGGACCATCCCTGGACGCTGAGACCGGATGCGATGCACCACTTGCTGGACGTTCAGCGCTGCGAGCAGCCCTTCTTCTTTGTCGTCGGCACTGGACGCCATCACTCTGTGGATGTCTCGCAGCATGATGTCGATTGCAATGAACGTCCCCGAGCGTCCGATCCCCGCACTGCAGTGCACCACCACGCGCGCAGTGACGCTGTGCGACCGAGACGCTTCCTCCCGATACGTGTTCACCATCTCGAGCATTGGCGCGATCACTCGGAAATCTTGCAGCACACCGTGGTCTGGCCAAATCGTCAGCTGCAACTGCTGGATGACCCGACTGGGAGACGCAACACCCTTGCTATCCACGCACCATACTTTGAAAAGACGGACGACGAATCCGTGTGAGGCCGGATGGTCTTCTTCTCCGACCAGCTGCACATGTACGCCGTTGAAGTCCACGGCTTGGCCGCGCTTGTCCCAGTACAGATCGGCCTTTAGTCGCTCTCGCTCCACAAAGTTGGTGAGCATGAGGATCACGTGCACGTCGCACTCCCAGATCATGTGCCAGAAGTCGCAGATCGCACTCGGGATCGGCGCACAGCACGCGATGTAGTTGTCGTCCACAAAGTTGGCGTTGATGTAGTCGCCTGCTGGGATGTTGTCCGGATTCAGCAGGTGCACGCGGGTTTTGTCGAACGGCAGTACGTCTCGGTACCGGTTCTTGGCTTTCGTGAACTTGGTTTGCGGCGTGATCGCGTCTTCGTACCACGGCGCTCGGTCGATGCTCCAGCAGATCTCCAGGTACTCGCGCTCGAACCCAGACCGCGTGTTCCCACTCGGGCATTGAAGCTGGTCAACCTGCATACGAAAGAACGACAAGGAGAAACAAGTATCAGCAATGAGCATCTACTAGAGTGGCCGCGGAGGAGCGCAAGAGCACGCTACAGCTGCTGAGCACTACCTTGTAGAGAAAATCTTGGACTACTTGCGCGCATCTCGGCGGTAAATGCTGTGGACTCGAGAACGCGCGGCGCAAAAACGCGATGTCTACAGCAAAAGTAAGACACAAGCGCCATTCAGTTAGTGAGCAAGCGACAAAGCAATCAGTTATCCGCAGGGCGTGGGGAGCCTACCGCTTTGCGGGGATCCGCTCGTGGAAGAAGTGTGGATGGCGCTGGTGGCAGCGGCGTGACCGCCAGTTGGAAAGTACGGCCCAGCGCTCATGGGGTGCGGCTGCTCAACCGTGAGCGGAGAGGGGGCGTGCGCCGGGCTCTCTCGCGGCGAACGACGCTCGGGCGGACGGACGGCGACGGCGGCGTTCTTGCTTGCCGCCTTGGCGCTTTCCTCAGGCAGCAGCGTTTTGTGGTGCTTTTCCTTTGGTTTTCTTGACACGCTCAAAACCTGCGAAAACAGATTTGATAGTCATCACTGCTATTGGAAGGTATTTATTTTAAATTTTATTTTGATAGTAAATCGAAACCTGCGTCAAATCAGATTTTTTCTCCATTCCCATTATTAATAAATGAAGGGTTTGGTAGGAATGTTGGCGAAGGAATCCGGAATGGTGGTAAGAGGGCTAGGTTATAACGATGTTTGCCTACCATTTTTGATTTCTTTTCGAAATCCCATTCAAAATCCTGAGATTTGGGATTCTCGTGGATTTATTTTGATTTCAGTCATAGTTGAATCAAAAGAGTACTGTCTTCCGTAGTTCTTCTAAGCAGCAGAAGCTCTGTTGATGGTTGCTGCAGAAGTACACATCGTAAGCTTTTGCCTACTAGTAGTATTCTTTGATGGAGTTCGTTCTGCACAGGAAAAAGTAGATTTGGAGAGAACGGCAAAATCTCTTTTTGATTTAACGAGCAAGCAATAGCCCAGTTCTCAGTTTGGAGGACGACCAAGCAAAATAAATTATTGATACGGTGGTTGCGAAAGTAGATTACAGTCTAGAGTCCATGTGTGTCAATTGCGTGAGCAACGTGCACCGTACACGCAGCAACGTAATCTTGAAGGACCAAATGTCCAAACGGTACTGAATTATCTTTCCACTCAAAAACGGATAGCAGTCGTTGTGTTAGCTACTTAACTGGTGTGGTCGCATGTACAGCTTCATTCGATAAAAAAAGGTGTACAATCTTGAGTGTGATGCGAAAGATGACCAACTACGAAGAAGCAGAGCGAGCAATAGGAATTCGGACAAATGCCGCGTTCTCATTCAAAACGAATACAGCAAGTCTATTAATAGTCACAACTGTATGTGGGATGGTATCCACGTCTTGGGGAGAGACTTCGTTCATATTTCATTAACAATGATTTATAATGTAGTGTGCGCGTCTTTAGTGCAAATGCACGAAGGGTTGAACACTATGCAGCGTTTCCATCGCAAATTCCATTCGAACATGCAAGCTCGGTCCAAGAGATTGCCATTGCATTTAGGAGGGCAGTTTCGCTCGAAATAGTGATCGGGGAATGCACACTCGAACGAACGGTTGGCGTACAGATCAACGATGGAGTGACCGTAATGCGTCTGTGTAGATCGGTACATGAAAGTGTGATGTGAAATAAGCACTCAAAAGATCATTTTGTAGTACTCTCGTAAAGTAGTGCTACGTAATGCCCTTTTGATTGCTACAGAGAATTTACAAAAAGTACTCGATTATTACGTAGTACTAAATAATAAATAGTATTTTTACTTCACCACGAAAAATCCCGAAACTAAATCCCTGGCTGTGAGCTTCATAATTGCCAGAGCGAGCTGTTCTCCAAGTCGCTTTTGTTGCTTTTATCAAGAACATATCAAATAGGTCAAACGCGTCTCGAACATGGTCGTCGTCGTTGTCTCATGCATTCTGCCGCCTACATAAGAGCAAATGTGCGCGTGATCCAACATCGACGATTGCTCATTCTCGTCGCTGATTTTGCTAAACGCTGCCATGAACGCGGATGCCAAATCCTCGAAAATCTTGTCCTGAAGCAGTTCAGTCGGAGTTATAGTTCGCAGTCTTGATGCTCTTAGCATTTGTCGAGCTGTGGCACAGTTGGTGCACTGAACATCTCACATACTTTTCGACCATATTACATGCTTGAAAAGTACAGCCTCTGTTGACTCGAGGTGTACAGTATCCAGGAAGTCAAGATGAACGCCTTGACATGCACAAGGCATTTTGTTTTTTCCGGCTCTGATGTCAATCGCAGGAAGTGGTTTGTTTGCAGCGTATCGTACTTGGGGATGAAAAATCCAAGGTGTAAAACAATTTTTGTTACTATCTTGTTGTGCTGATTGGGGCTGGCCGTAGAGTTGAGGGGAGGCAGTGCTATCCAGCGCACAAAGCATCGTTCAGCACAAACCTGATCATTCTTACAGTACTGTATTGCCGTCAAGTCACAGACAGACAGTGCTGTGTCGCAGTTGAGTCAACGCCGCCTTGCTTGCAATGCGAGGAAGCTGAAAAATAAACGCTCTCTCTCTCTCTCTCTCTTTCCCTGTTTATCTATCTGTAATGTGTTGTCTGTCTCCTTCTCTTTTAACCAAAAGCTTCTTGTTCACAGCCAGACTCACAAGCGTGTGGGATCTCAGATCGCGGAGCTGCTCCTGGGAACGGGTCGCCAGCGGATTACTAACGTTAATGGAAAAAGGTCCATCGAGGCTGAACATACGCACGTGCGGCTGCCCAGCGTCGAGATCGATCCGAAAGATCGTTTTTGCGGGAAGAAAAGACTTCACAGGGGATTCGTTCATGTTGCTGGGATTAAATAGATCTGTCCTAATTACGTGGTGATCACGAGCGCCGCGCGCCGTGGCGGATGCAAACGCCGTGGCGCACGGCACCTTTGTCGCAGCCGTCCTCTCTGCAGCGGCGACCTCCGCCATGGGAAACGCACAGCTGACCGCCCACCGCGCTCTTGGTGCAGTCCGCCACCTCGCAGCGGCGGCCGCCTCCGTGCGCGATGCACAGCCCTCCTTTCAGCGCGGTCTTAGCGCAGTAGCTAGCTTTACAGCGCTTGCCGCCGCCGTGCGCCGAGCATAGCCCTCCTGCCAGCGCCGACTTGGCACACCCGTCCTCCTTGCAGCGCTTGCCGCCGCCATGCGCGATGCAGTAGCCCCCTTCCTTCGCGCTTTTTATGCACTTGTCGACGTGGCAGCGGCGGCCGCCACCGTGTGAGATGCAGTAGCCGCCGGTCTTGGCACACTTGCGACACTCGGGCACCTTGCAGAGCCGACTGGGCTTGTGGAATTCGCAGAACTCGCCGAAGATGCTGCTCACTTGGTGGTAGCAGTTCTTCTTGGCGCAGAGTGCATCGAGTGCACTGGACACCTGGACTCGCGGGGGCTCGAAAGCCGGGTGATACGTTGCTGCTGCTGCGCGCTCTTCAAAGTCTTCGTTAATGATGAAGCTCAGACTCATGCGCTGCGTCTGGCTCTGACTTGGGTCCAGCTTGAGCATCGGCAGCTCAATGGTGCGCGTGGCGCTGGCGTCCTGGGTTTTGGTCTCGAATGCGCCGCCTTGCGTCCAGCTGTGATCCTGGTGGGGGTGGTGACTGGGCACGTAGACTGTTGGTTCCATGATGAAAATGGTCTCCTTGTGCATGGTCGGTCGTGGGTTTTTTCGCGGCGCAGATTGGGGAATGAGAGGCTCTGTGCGGGAGGCGGAGGCGGGCGAGAGGGAGGCAGGTGGTGCTGATCCATCACTCTCATGGTTATTACAAGAGAACAAGAGAGAACAAGAAAAAAGAAACCAGACCACCACCAGCAGCAGCACAAACGAGGCGCAGGAAGGACAAGGGACTGCTTGCTTACTGAGCTCTTGCGGAGGACGCACAGCAGCCCAAATTTCTCTTACATCATTCGAGCCACCTCCCAATACTCAACTTTGGAACGCGAAAGCGCACTGAATCGCTTTGCGAAGGGTACTTATTTATGAAAGCTAATTGGTAAAGTATTTCAATATATTTACAACTCTAATCACGATCCAGCAACAAAGTGTATCTATTTATACAGGAAAAATAGGACCTGCAAGTGGACTGGCTATGGACGCTTTCCCAACTGTGCGTGTTCCCTCTGAAGTGGGGTGGGATCGCCATCAAAGTGCTCAAGGTTTTCCACCGCAATCGCGAGAGACCGCGGGCGGAGCGTGTCCCAGCCTGGGTCTCTTGTGGACCCTCCTGCTTTGCTCTATAAGAGAAGCGTGGGACCGCGCGCGTGCACCGAACGAACGTGACTGCCCGGAGCGCGAAACAGCGATGCGCAAAAAGCGGCACAGAGTACGAGATTGGTCCATTCGCGCAGCACGGCCGCATCCGCGCGCCTGCCAATCTCGCGGCGATGCACCGAAGCGAATCCGCTGCCGTCCGTGCCTTGTCAACGGCGAATGACGCAACTGGGCACTGCAAGGGAAAGTGGCCCATCCATCCGGTTTCCGTCACTCCTACTTTGCAACTCTCAAACTTGAAAATGCTAAGAGAGGCCACCCATCGAAAAGCCAAAGAGCTCCGCCGCTGACATTGAAGTCTGCGTCTAAATAATGCGCGACAGAGACAGTCCAGCGGGCGAACATGACGTGCTGCACCTCAAGGATTCACGCGCACCAGTCAGCTTTGCTGCAGCTCGTCGATCGTCTGGGCTTTTCTCTTACATGAGGCCTTCGTCGCCTCTCTCCGCTCGTTTGCTCGTTTTGCAAAGCCCGCGCGCGCATCTTACCTGCCTGCAAAAGTGGCAATCCATGAGAGCAGCAATGCGCTGGCGCCAGCGCCGCTTTGTCACCGAACGCTCTGATACACGACAACCGCCACGAATAGTGCCTCTTGGCATTCCAGGCTTCGAATGAATGAATGGGTCCCTCTCGCAAGCTGCACTCTCTCAGTCGGACAGAAAAGAGGCAGCATAGTGTGCAATCAAGAGACTGCGGTGGTGCTGACCACTTGGAAGTGAAAACTTGGATTGTGATAACCAACAATTTTATCTGAAATGATTATAATTCAGGGCATTTGGACTCTAAATTAAGGGTGTCAATCCTTATTTATCGCTAAAAAATTGGAGCTAACCCCTATTTGGGAAATCCACCTGTTTGAGAATCCCAATTTATTTAATCTAAAAATATGCATCACGGTGTGATTTAAGTTCAAAACTACCCAAATGCCCAGTTGATAGTGGGCATTCTGCCCGATTTGGTTCTAAATTACAAAATTTCCGCCTGGTACACACAGCAACGTGCCAGCACTCGTGCGTGTTGCCGTAAACATTGGAGAAATCAGCAAGCCAAGCAGGACGAACGTGTTGGTACAAGATGCTAAGTTTTTGTACGACGAAGACACGCAGTCGCTCAGTGAGCTATGTACAATGATCGAAGAGCGTGTGGCAAACAGCTTAGCGCAGTACGAGCACCACACAGTTTGACCAGACTTGTCCGTCTATCTGAAGCCATCTGTCTATGCTACACAAAAGGATTTTGTTGCTCTTTCAGTTGCAAACTGCCGCGACAAAACCTCACAGGCACGATCCAACTATCAGAAACGCAAGAAGGTGGTTGAGCCGTTCGTGATCGAGGTGTTTGCCTTCGCCACAAAGAAAACAATCAATGAGGGCGTCAGGAGAGCCACGACATCGCGTGTTCTGCAGGCAGTACAGTCAATCGATCAGCACCTAGTCAACCATGCGGACGTCCAGATCAGCGAGATTGCGTGCACGCATTGGGCTGTGGCACATGAGCGCCATCCAGACGACTCACAGGTCTCGGTCCCAGAGACCGCGACGTTCAGACAGGCGCAGTATCTGGATGAAATGCGTGCCAGCCACGATCGTGAGCAACCGCCTTCCAGCGACTTCCGCAGGGTGACTGTCCGTCTCAATGGGTCGTCCGATCTGCAGGTATCGCTCAATGTTCACAAGCTTCGTGTGGTAATTGACCTTTCGAGCTACAACTTGACGACAGAAGGTGTCTTTCACTCATTCGTGCCGCCTGAAATGCCAGACGATGACAACGAAGACATTGACTACATGAGCGATTAAGTAGCGAAGAGATTAAGCACATTACGTCTTTTCCATTACGATTTCCCTGTGCATTCTAAAAAAATACTCGATTCGCTCGTTTAGTCTTCCTCCCGTCCACTCGCTTCCGCCTCCCACCTTTATCTCTCAATAATACTAATGTGGACTTTCAAATACGACGTCTTCTAACACACCTGTACTGTATTCGCAGTGGGGGAAATGGTTGAGTCGGGTATCGTCAGCCTTCACACACTCATTCATGGTAATATTTAACACGAGCTCGGGATACAGCAGAAAAACTAAGTTGGCATTTGTGATGAAGTCCAGGAAATTTCCCAAGTGCAGTCCACCCTCTTTGGC
>JALBZB010000850.1:0-16950 GCA_038050625.1 Pythium sp. MPC-2022a | reverse complement strand
GAAATGCTGACTGCAGGTGAATGCGCCCCACCGAAAATTACCAAACGACGAGGACGACCAAAGAAAAAACGTCGGCGTGAGAGCCAGCATGCAACCTTAGCTCTGACAAAGAAGGAAAGGAAGTAGCGTGAGCTACAGTAGGCGAGAGCTTTGAGGTTGGATTGCATTATTGAATAACTGTTGAATAACAGCTTGCACATGATCAACGTATAGAGCGTTGTCAGCAGAGCAGATCTTGTACCCATTAATTGAACGCCTGACTCGCATATGCACCACGGTCATGATGTGACGGCTGTCATCAATCATCAAAAGGACTTATGACCACCAAGTGGCATTCGCTTCCGAAAGATAGTGATGTGACTAGACTCTGCATACCTGGATCTGCTTAGATTCGCGGCTTTGAACATGTGACATATCGAACCACTTTCTAGAAGGAGCATCCGCCAACTGGACTTAGCGTACTGGCGCCTAGCCTGACTCACTCTTCACACTGTGTGGTCGCCTTTGGCAGTTCTATAGTAGTGTGGCAAGGAAGAAAGACCATTCGTAGTATTTTGCTCTTGGAGGGGATTGAACCCTCGACCTCCTGCATGGAATGCAGGGCTCTAACCAACTGAGCTACAGGAGCGTGTAAACTACGGCCATTTAAGCATCCTAATGTCATTTTGCAACATATTTCCCTGAAATATGTAAAATACGAATGCTTGCAATAACTTACAATGTTTTATTTCAATAGGGGCAGATTTTTTATTTTTGGGTGAAATAGGGGCATCTTTTTTATTATCCCAATACTCTCTTATGCATGGTGTAAGTAGGAAATTTCAACTAAAAAAATATTCCTTGTCGATAATAGTTGTCGTAAACGTCAGTTTCAAAATAAGGCTTTTTCGACATCTGCCCTTTTGTTTGTTGATATTCGACCAACACATACTGAAAACTTGCAGTTTGTGTCCCAGAGTATGCCTGTGTCTGAAATTTGATCATTGCGCAAAATGCATGCGAAAGGAAACAGGAAAGGCGATGGCGATGCTGCTGCGGCTGCTGGGGCGGGGCGGCAGATGCAGACGAACGTGAACGAGCAGCTCGCGTGGCTCGAGAGTGTACGTGTATGCACATGTGTGTACGTGTGTGTCTATGTATGTGTATGGAGCGTTGTTGTCATGAGCGTTGCTGGTGACTGACGATGGCAATATGCGAGTGGTATAGGTGCCCAAGAACACGCTGCAGCAGTGCCTCAACTCGCATGTGATCAGCGCGTATTTGGAGAGCCGATCGGCAAGAAAAACCGCAACGACAACATCGTATGTGTAATACGCACCTGTCATATCACTGTACATATGAATGTGTCGTTATGCCGAATACGCGCTAGATATGTTACGCTTACATGGACATTCTTCTTTTCGATTGGGTGTGTTTATTGCAGATCAAGTAGTGCAGTTTCGGCGACGGAGAGTGCAGAGACGATTCAACGCGGCTCGGAGGCGCTTCAAGTGTTCAAGCAGCTGAGCGCGCAGAGTTCAACGGCATTGAACGTTGTTCCGACACCGAAACTTCCACTTCGCGCTTTGACAGTGCGGAGCAACACAGCGCACCAGACGTACGCGCCTCCAGCAAGTGATTCCGGCAATGGAGTGCTAGCAAGGAGATCTGCCGCTGAACCAGCACTCGATGCGTTTTCGGCATCGAGTAGAAGCGGTGACGAGAGCAACAATCAGCGCGACTTCGTGGATCTCACGTACAGCAATCCCCGTGATTCGACAATGTCGTCTTCAACCCATCGCACCGTCCAGAACACTTCCAATGTAAGCACAGTTTATGCCTGTATTGACGCTCTTGCAGATTTTGTGTGTGTGGCATGTGATTCTACTGTACATGTTATTAAGTGTAGAAAGCTCACAGATTTGTATGATGTTGCGCAGGAATCTCGTTCGTACCAGTCGAACAACGTACCAAACCAGCGATCTCACAGAACAGCCCAATCTTCCAGCTCCTACGTCGACACAAGTGAAATCGATGTCTTCGGTGAGATCGATGTTGATGCGTTGGTTGCGAGTCATCAGCAACAGAAACTGCCGCGCTCCAGTACTTACAATGACGTTCCAGCTCGTCAAACTGAGCAGCACAACACTCGTCCAGCGACTAGTAACCCGAGCACAACACACAATGAATTAGCGAGTGGGGAGGCGTACTCATCACAAAGAGCGGAATCTCTTCGTCAATCCATCAAAAATACACGAAAAATTCTCCGGGAAGTTCGAGACGAGTGCGACGATGCGTCCTTAGAGGGTGACATACCGTACGAGCTACAGAACAAGCGAAATCAGTTGGAACAAGAACTCGAGACTCTCAGCCGCCAATATCGTGAGTGCAATTCTGCGTCTTCTACGCCGTCGAATCAGAGTCACTCATCATCATTCCAAGCAGAAACCCGCGTCGTCACACCCTTGCCAGTGGTGTCTCCATCTTACGGAGAGAAATCTTCAAACCCACGATGTCCATGCGGACTGCTCACTACTGAGGCACAAGTTCAGCATGGCGCAAATGCGAAGAGAATCTACAACAAATGCACCAACTGTGGCTTCCACTCCTGGGCGAATGGCTCCGAATCCGGTCAAGAATCTGCTCGCGCGGTCTCGTATTCGGCACTACAAGTTGCACCAGAGCAGCCGTGCATATCCAGTGATCCACGAGTGACTTCAAAAATGCAGCGCGCAAAGCGAGTGCTACGCGATGTGTTCGGTCACAACGCGTTTCGCATAGGCCAAGAAAGAGTCGTGATGGAATCGTTTTCCGGTCGCGATGTGTTTGTTTTGATGCCGACTGGTGGTGGCAAGAGTCTGTGTTACCAGCTCCCTGCATGCGTTGACGACGGCGTCACGATCGTCATCTCCCCGCTCGTATCGCTCATTCAAGATCAAGTGCAGCAACTCCAAGCATTGGATGTTGGGGTTGCTCATTTGAACGGGGAGCAAGATTACGCGACAGAGCAAAAGCCGATTATCTCTGAGCTCTTTTCGAATTGCATTCGGATCAAACTGCTCTATGTGACTCCCGAAAAAATCGCGTCCAGTTCGTCGCTGAACAACATCTTCGAGTCTTTGCAGAAGAGAGGTCTGCTGGCTCGTTTCGTGATCGATGAAGCGCACTGCATCAGTCAGTGGGGTCATGACTTTCGGAAAGACTACATGAATCTCGGCCAGTTGCGCAACAAATTTCCGTCGGTAAGTGGTATGTCCATCGTCACCTGAAGTTGGTACCATCTGTGATCTTACAACCATTTCTGCTGCTATTGAAAGGTACCGATTATGGCGCTCACTGCAACTGCGAACAACCAGACAGAGAGTGACATCGTTAGAAACCTGAAGCTGTCGAATCCTTTCATAACCAGATCGAGCTTTAATCGGTGAGTTGCTCCCTGCGCTGACATGATCCAACTGCAAATTCCTCACGGGTGCTTCTTTTGTTTGTGTGTTGCAGACCGAATCTAACATACGATGTGCGGAAGAAAACCGGGAAGTTCATGGACGAGATTGCAGATTATGTGCGCAAGCACGTTGACGATTCGGGAATCATCTACTGGTATGTGAATCATGTGAGTTGCTCATTAGCCGATTAGCTCATTTGCCTCTCTTTGATATGGCAGTTTATCGAAAAAGGACTGCGAGACAACTGCTGAGAAATTGATCAAGGCGCTTGGCTTTGAAGGGACTCGAAAAGCGCAACAGATTTCGTTTTATCACGCAGGATTGGAGTCAGAAGATCGAGCATTTCGACATCACGAATGGAGCAAAGGAAAAATCAAGCTGATCGTCGCCACCGTTGCGTTTGGAATGGGGATCAATAAACCCGACGTCCGCTATGTCATCCACCATACGATCCCTCAATCAGTCACCCACTATTACCAAGTACGTTTCGCAGTTTTTGTTCGCGCTATTGACACTGATAAGCTGACACACGTTTTGAAAATACAGGAAGCTGGGCGAGCTGGCAGAGACGGAGACGTGGCAAACTGCATCCTCTACTATTCATTTCCGGACTTAGTGAGTACTACTTGTGACCACAAATACTGATACTCAGTTCGCTTATCAGTTGTTTGTTTGCTTGTGACGATATGTGAAGTCACGACGCCGCAAGTTGATCACAAAAGACCGAGAAAACATGCAGCATCGAAACGTCCATCTCCAGCACCTGCGTCGGATGACCGAATTTTGCGAGAACCAAGTGGAGTGTCGGCGAACGTCGTTGCTGGAATACTTCGGCGAGCATTTTTCCAGCGAGAATTGCAGAGAAACGTGCGACAACTGTAAGAATCGAGCGCTTGGACTGGTTTTCGACAAGACTGATGTAACATCAGACTGTCTGGCTATCATGGACTTGGGTGGGTTCAGAAAACTTCTCTGCTCAAACGATACCTCCGATCTGCCAAATTATACTAACTTTTGTTTTCCTGTCATTGCAGTCAAAGCGCTTCAAGCAGATAACGAGTCAAGCACTCTAGTCCAGATTTCCCAGGTTTTTCTGGGTCAGATTGTCAAAGGAAAGGAGTGGAAGAAGGACCAGTTTTCCCAGCTGCCAGGATTCGGTGCCGGCAAAGGGAAATATGAGCGCAGTGAGGTGGAGCGTATCCTGTACCACATGGTGCTTCGGCAGTATCTTCGCGAGATTGTAAGTTCTAACTCTTCCGTACTCCTACTGTTTTTGATTTCTAACTACATTATCTTTCATCTCATGTAGGACAAGTCAAACAAGATGGGGTTTACGACTACATTTCTAGCGCTCGGCGAGCAAGCGGATCGTCTCTATCGTGGAGAACGAGTCAACCTTGTGATCAAGACTCGATACAAGGCTAGAGCAGTGTCTCACACTACTTCGGAGACTTCACAAACAGGAGGGAAAAAGAAGACACAGAGAGCGCCGAAAGCCCAAGAACAAACGAAGAAACCCAAGGCGCCGCGGAAGAAAAAGAAGGCTCCCGTGTCGGCGAGGGATGATGTAGAGGACCTGAGCGATGACTTCGATGATGTTGTCGAAGTTATACCGCAGTCGACACAGTATCCACTCATTCCAGTCACCAAGTCTGCCGGGCGGTACGTTCGTGTGAACCAAATTGTCTGTGAAGATGGAATTTGTCTTGACCTCTTCAGGTTGCTATATTTTACAGGATCCCTGAAAGCCACGTTGAGGCATTGGCACAGCTGCTCAAGGACTGGCGAGCAAGTGTTTGCGATAACTTCAATGTGATGCCGTACCACATTTTGCCTACCTCTGGTATCGCCGCGATCGCAAATGCTGTCCCCGTCACGAATGCAGAGCTGTCCGGGATCGACGGCGTGGGTCGAATTCGTGTGAAGAAGTATGGTGACGCGATTATTGAGATTGTGAAGTCTTATCTCAACAAGGTACTGTGTTCACGCTTGGTCAGCTTTGCAGGTTGATGGCGTTTGCTATTTACTAATTTATTGCCTTCAACTACGATAAATCAGCACAAACTGACTCCTGTGCGAGCTGCATCTGGAGAGCACAACGACTCTACTGAAGCGATTGAAGAATCCTTGAGCGGGTTTGAAATGGTGGAGACATCAGCCGTGTCGCCATTTTTCAGAGACAGATCTACAGCTCAGGTTGGTGGATTGACTTTCGCTAACATTATGCCGAACTCATAAACTCACTTAACTCATGTTTCCGATTTCTTGCTCTCAACAGAAACCGGTCGTCCACGATTTGATCGATGATGGACTGGATGACATCAATTGGGACGACGTCGACGAATCTGTTTTGAACCAGCAGTCGAAGCGGCCAAGCGCAAATACTCACGAGTCGAGCGGATCCGCAAAGCGCTTCAAGAGCTGAGTAATCCCGTTGGAAAGTTGATTCATCTTGAGTTGTTGTGTTTTATTTTATTTCCTTTTGAGTTCTTCCTTCTGTTTTCAGTTTTCTGTTTTCTCTATTAAATGGTGATCGTGTCAATAAGGCGACACTGGCCAAGCTTAATCGCCACGGAAATGACGGCTCCTTCCTTTGGGTCAACCACTGAGAGCTCGTCCATCGTCTGCGTTGACCCGATCGAGATGTACTGGATCTCCTTCACGAACGGTTCGCGCTCGTACTCGTCGCGAATGGCGTCCCGCAGCAGTCCTGTATCGATGTCGACTGCTCCTTGCTGCTTCTTGGAGTTGTACAGATCTTTCGCGCGCACAAGACCGCGGTAGACCACACTCGCGGCTTTGCGCTCGTCTGGCGCGAGGTACTGGTTGCGCGTGGACATCGCGAGTCCGTCCTGCTCGCGACACACGTTCACGACTTCAATGTTGATGTCCATGCTCAGGTCTTCCACCAGTCGCTTGATAAGCACGCACTGCGCAGCGTCTTTCTGTCCAAAGAACGCGTGCGTGGGGCGAACAATGTTGAAGAGCTTGGAGACGACCGTCGCGACGCCGCGGAAGTGCCCGGGGCGACAGATCCCCTCGGGGAGGTCGTCAAAGCCCTCGGGAGTCACGTAGCAGCGGTGGTTCTTCGAGTACATGTCGTCCGCGGATGGGAAGAGCACGAGGTCCACGCCCTCTTGCTTCAGCAGTGCAACGTCGCTCTCGAACGTGCGCGGGTACTTGGAATAGTCCTCGTTCGGCCCGAACTGCGTCGGGTTGACAAAGATGCTCGCCGCCACGATGTCGCACTTGGCGCGCGCTTCACGCACCAGCGACAGGTGACCCTCATGCAAACCCTGCACCATAGCGAATGCAGATCAATGAGATCACGATACCATACACTCCATTCCACACAGGAAATGCTGCTTACCCCCATGGTGGGCACAAGCCCCACGCTCGCATTCGGCGGCAGTTGCTTGCGCGCAGCATGGAACTCGGCGACGCTCTCGATGATCATCAGGTAGCGCTGCGTCGAAAAGAAGAGCGCGCGCTGCGCCAAGTGCGGCTGAGATGCATGAGCCAGCCGGGTTGATTGACGAATAGCGGCAGAGAGCAGCGCCATTGCGGTTGCGGGCAGTGGAGGTGAGCTGATGCCGGTGTTGCGCTTCAAACGAATGTGTGGTTCAATTTCACGTAAACGTGTAGGGTGAAGTGAAGTTTCGTTCAGAGGTGAGTGGTTATTTGGCACGAAATACTTGTGGCTTTTGATCTTGCAAATTGTAAAGATAATTAGAATTTTTTTATAAAATTCGTATCTATACTTCACTGGAAATGAAATGGATAAGTCGAGCAAATTTGTAAATTTTTTTTAGAAGGCTGCGAACTTTCCTGAGCACAATTCGTACCTAGCAGCTCCAGTTTGCAAGTATTTCCCAGCATTATTTTTAAACGCTAAAATGAACTAAAATCGCCAAATCTCGTAAAATGGTGTGAATTGGATTTGTTCTATCCACGCAACTTCTCTACTAACAAATGCATTGCCAAGGCGTGGCGATGTCGCGCAGCAGCTAATAACAACTTCGCTGTCGTGCATCTGCGTTTTACATTTTATTTCTAGTCTAATTTTGATTTCGAGTTGTAGAGGTTTGGATATTCCACCAGAGTTACTTTTGGGTTTTCTCAGTCGAGTCCCAATTTACTGGAGACTATATTGGGACCAGGACTGAGACCAATAGAAAAAAAGGGGATACACCCTCAGTTTCTGCACAAATTCTCCCAATTTTTGTTGGTCGTTGCATTGCAATGCACATTTCCGAGGTTTTGCGTCATCGGTGATGTTCTTTAATGCAGTTCATGGTGCTTTGGTTCATGGTGCTTTGGGGGCATTATTATCGCTCATCACTTTGTCTACATAATGCGCCAAACTTCTAAAGCATTTCAGTGGACACACACATATAGCAGCAGCAGCATCTCCCTCTCTCTCTTTCAAAGGGTGCAGTTGCTTGAAAAGATACTTTGTTTTCTCTCTTAACCTAGGTGACTCTGTGGAGCTGAGGCAGAAGAACCACTCGAGGAGGAGATCAATCAATGAAGAGGAGACCCACAATGGTATTCTCAGGGCAACTGGATATTACCAGCAAAGCACTAACTGCATTACCCACACGATCCTCTCCCTGTGAATATTATCCACTCATGAGAAGCCACATGTTGAAGTTGCTTTCTTTGAGAGTACACTTTTGGCCCAACCACAGATCTGATATAAACAACACACAAAATGCACAACTCGCACGAATATGCTTCGACAAATGCGAAAACACTCGCCATATGTGCATCGGCCCTTCCATTTCTGTCAGTCCACATCATAAATCCGTGCGCCGCCGTCGAATTCGTTTCCGTTGTGCGATCGCCAACAGAGATCAGCATGTCGCTGTATTTTTTCACCCAATTTCTGCTCGCATAAATTAGCTACAAAATAAAACGTAAATAAATCATAGTGAAAGCAAGTGAAACGAGAACACATAAGTCGTCCCGAAAAAACGAATTGTGCGCTTCAAGCGATTTTTGAAACAAGAGTGCGCAATTCGTTTTTTCGGGACGACTTATGCGTTCTCGTTTCACTTGCTTTCACTATGATTTATTTATGGCTACTTCCGTCTTTTGCACCTATTTTGACAATAGCTCAATGTGACTACCTTGTTTTGACAATAATCCCGTATATGACCCACTTGTTTCATAGTTTCATGTGGCCCACACAGTGATCCTTTTTCCGCGCTTTCTTCGCCTGACGGAGGAGGATGGGCTCACGCAGGTCGGCCCTATACAAATTCCAAGACAAAATCGCCTCACCCGCATTTTCACAACCGAAAGACACACAAAGACGACCGCGTGTGTGTGACTGACCCCACGCGGGCACTCTTTGTTGCTCTCTCCTCTCAGTGTGCTATTTACCAGCAAGAGACAGGAAGAGAGAGAGAGAGATGGCGCCGGCGACCCCGCGCGAGAAGCGCATCAAGGTCTGCGTGCGCATTCGGCCGTTCACCAAGAACGAGTCCGTCAAGGCCGGCGGCAAGGCCGCGTGGACATGGTGCGTTTGTCGTATGACCGACCATGCGTATGTGGCTATGGTGCTATTGATGAACAGACACTAACGGACGTGGATGGTGCTTGGGGTTGTTATGATGGTAGGCACGAGAACACTATTTATCAGCAAATCTTCCCTGCGCAGATCCCGCAGCGACGCCTCGCAGGCGCGGAGAAGAAGAGCGGCGGGTCGACGACGAGCTCCAGCGCCGGCTCCGTGCATCCAGACGCTGCGAACCTGCCGTCGTCCTACTCGTTCGACTACCTCTTTCCGCCCGCGAGCCGCACACAGAACGTGTACGATGAGACCGTCAAGGTGAGGAGTGTGTGCATGACATTTGTAGGTTTATGGGGCTGTATGTGTGTGCGTGTGTATGGGCTTTCGCTACGCGTTGTGCTTGGTGTCGTCGTGTCGTTCGTCTACACGCGAGAGCTCAATGGTCAATAGAAGCGAAATGGCTTGAGAATGGATGACAGCAGTGTCCCACTTTCTGCATATGAGATTGGATGAATAGATGGCTCACCTCTACGTGTGTACATTATGTTTGTGTGTATGATCTACTGTTAGGATGCAATCTCGGCGGCGATGGAGGGCTACCACTCGTCGGTGTTTCTCTACGGTCAGACAGGCACGGGCAAGACCTACACCATGCAGGTCAGCTAGTTAGTTTGCATTCACTCATTATGAGTGAGTCTCCTGGTAATGAACTCGTGGCTCACTTGTTTCTTTTGTTTACTACAGGGATCCAAGAACGACATGGGCATCGTGCAGCTGAGTGTCAAGGACATCTTCAGCCACATTGCGCGCCACCCAGAGATGGAGTTTCTGCTGCGCTTCTCGTACTTGGAGATCTACAACGAGCGCATCTACGACCTGCTCGCGGCCGGCGCCAAGTCGGAAGTCAAGATCTTTGACGTCAGCCGCAACTCCCACAACAGCAGCAGCGGTGGAAGTGGCGGAAACAACAACAACAGTAGCAGTGGCGGTGGCAGTAGCAGCAGCGCGCGCGATTCGGGAGCAGTCAAGGACGTGATCATCAAGGGGCTGCGAGAAGAGATCGTCGTGACCATGGAGCACGTGCTCTCGCTCGTCGAAGTGGGCAATCTGCATCGCCACATGGGGACCACCGACTCGAACGACCAGTCTTCTCGATCTCACGTCATTTTCAGAATGGTAAGTTCACACTAGCAAGCAAAAAGTATCTTGAGTCAAGTTGATCAATGGCTCAATATTCATGTTTGAAATGTGTTTGTTGTGTATCATAGGTAATCGAAAGCCAACAGAAGCGAACTCGAGACGGACGCCCGTCGAACTCGAACCCTCCAGTTCGCTCTGCGACGCTGAACCTCATCGATCTTGCAGGCTCGGAAAGCGTGCGGCTCGCCAACACCACAGGACAGCACTTGGAGGAAGGCAAATATATCAACCGTAGTCTCTTGACGCTCGGTCACATCATCTGGAAGCTGAGTCGTGAGCGCCAGAGCAACAAACACTCGGCGTCCAGACAGCAGCACTCGAACAATCATTTGCCATACCGCAATTCCAAGCTAACGCGGATCCTCCAGCCCTCACTGGGCGGACAAGCGCAGATCGCAGTCATCTGTACCGTCGCGCCGTCGGTCGAATGCTTGGCAGAGACACATAACACGCTGAAGTTCGCGAGTCGTGCACGAAGGTTGCGGAATCGAGCATCCGTGAACGAGACCACTGGCGAGTCGGTGCTGCTGCGGAAGTATCGTGCACGAATTCGAGAGCTCGAGGAGCAGCTCGAGACTCTGCAGAAACGAAAGTCGAGCGCAAGCTTTGGACCAAGAGGCGCGACTCAAGCTAATGTAAACTTGTCAACGATCGAAGAGCGCCAGATGGAATTGAAGTTCGCGATCAACAACATCAACCGCGTGATCTTGAACTCGGGTGCTCAGCAAGTGAGTGATGCGTCCAGCGCTGCTGCTGCTCCATCAATTTCTACTGGCAATAATGGAAGTAGTAGTATGGGATTGCTTCGAGATCGTCCTCGCCCACCCGAGATCAAGACGCAGGAAGAGCAGGTTGCACCTGATAATAACACACGTGACGACGACAACAACAATGATGAGAACGAAGAAGACGACGACTATGATGAAGAAGGAGGAAACAGCCGGTCGAATTCGAACCGGACACTGATAGGAAGTGGCGGAAGTCGAGCGAGCACCAAGACATTGCCGCTGTCTTCATCGTCGTCTTTGCCGACGACAGATGGAGGAGACTTCGAGCCAAAAGACCTCATCGAAGAAGAGCCCGAAAATGAAGACGGCGCAGCGTTTCGGTCGCCAGGTACATCACAGCAGCAACGTGCGTCGCTGACAACAATGCTGAAGTCAAAGTACATGGACGAGCTTATCCGAATGGACCAGCGCGCTGGACGATGGAGTTTGCGTCCGAACGAAGAGATCCAGCCCCAGAAAGAGCTCTTGAAGGAGTTTGTACGCGGTCTGGAGATCGCCGAGGCCGAGCAGGAGACGCGCATGAGCAAAATCCAGGAGCTCGAGCTGGAAAACCGACAGCTGCGGCAGATTCTGCAGTCGCGCGAGGAAGAGCTGATGGCAATTAAGAACATTCGCCCCGAAGACGAAACCTTCTAGGCGTAATATCCCTGCTGCTGCCTGCTCTGCTCGTATCTTTATCAAAAATGAAAGCGAAAGCCCAGGAAAAAACAGGAGAGGAGAAAATGGGAGGCGGTGAACAAGGGGCAAAAAAATGGAAACAGCATCCTTTCACCCGAATGAAGCAAAATCTGAAGCCAACACTGTAGTGCCAAGTATGAAGCCAAACCTGAAACCAAGCCTCAGAAATCAGAAATGAAAGCCAAGGGATGCGACCACCCAGCGACCGAGTGATTCGTGCATTTTGATGTAAGTGCGTATCTATCTATCGACGCTTCCTGGCCGCTTCTGTGATCTATCTAAAAAGTACTAAAGTCGTAATAAAGCTCTCGTGAATAATCCACCAAGGCTTGCACACCATTTGCCTTCCTCCGGAGGCATCATACTTACGAGGGAGAGCTTGAGTAGATGTCGCGCGAAGGTTGCATGAGCCGACATTTGTACCCATTTCACTCTTCTGACGCCCTCCTCAGTTTGCAAAAACAATCAAGACACAACAAGAGACGAAGGCGATGGGGAGCTCCATGACGAAGCCAGCAGACGAGGGAGATCAACCGCCGCTGCTACCACCGCCACCGCCGCCGCTCACATGCGTACAGGTGGTTTTTCGCCGAAGCCAAGAGGGAGAAGACGAAGGAGACCAACCAACTGCACGAGAGTTGGTCGGTTCACTGCCGCATGCCATCAAGACCATCAATGCGTTTCTAGACTTTGGACATTCACCGTACTGGACAATTATGTGCGCTTGTTATCACAATCACCTGTGGCTGCTGCTTCGCCTTGCAAGTCGCGAGCCTGCTGATATGAACGTGCACCACCGAGCGCACGAGTTCAGCTATGGACTGATATTCGCAGTGCGCAATGGGAACCTCGAGATGGTCCAGTGGCTTTGTTGCGTGTACTGTCCGACGGGTTTTGCGTGGGGAGGGATGCGGGAAGCAGCTTCTTTGGGGTACACCCACATCCTGGACTGGCTCGTAATGCGTTATGGGCTTCTTCTTCCGGCTTCAAAGTTGATGAACCTCGCTGCGAAGGCCGGCAACCTTGACGCGCTGCAGTGGATTTACGCCAATCTATCGAATCGCGACTACTGGCCGGATCTCATGAATATTGCGATCCGAAACGGAGACCTGGAAGCTGTCAAGTGGCACCATGAGAACTATCCCGAACGAGCTTCGAGTGAATCACTTGGCATGGCGATTCGAAGTGGACACGTGGAGATCGCCCAGTTTTTCTACGATCTGGGGTACAACCCGAACCTCGATGCTCTGGGGATTGCAGCGACTAGTGGGAGTCTTGAAATGGTCGAGTGGGTTCATCAACGCTCACTAAAACGGATTGAGAAGAACAGCGCACTACATTTCGCTGTGCTTCACGGACACTTTGAGACCATCAAGTGGCTTTATGAGAATCGTGATGATACGTGGCAAGACAACGTGATAGACAGTGCTGCGAAGCAAGGTCGCATGGAGATTCTGCAGTGGCTTCACGAGCATTATCCCAATTCTTGCTCAAGCAATGCAATGAACTTCGCTGCTTCGCATGGTCACCTGGAGATCGTCAAGTGGTTGCACGAGAATCGGACGGAGGGGTGCACAATGAACGCGTTGTGTGATGCTGCTCGTAGCGGATGTCTGGAGATTATCGAGTGGCTGCGCGCGAATGTCCAACAAGAATGGAAGGAGCCGTTTATCAAAACGATTGCGATGCTTGGTCATTTGCATATCATCAAGTGGCTACACGAGAATGGATATGGCGGCTTTAACAGGGAAGTGATGGACGAGGCTGCTGCTCATGGCCACCTTGAGATCGTCAAATGGCTCCATGAAAATCGCTCCGAGGGATGCACGACCGAGGCAATGGACAGGGCGGCAAATAATTGGCACCTTGAAATGGTGAAGTGGCTGCACGAGAACCGCACGGAAGGCTGCACCACTGCAGCAATGGACAGGGCGGGACCGCCGAATGTGATGCGGTGGCTGCACGAGAATCGGAGCGAGGGCTGCACTCCATACGCGATGGACCATGCTGTGGCCATGGGAGATTTTGATCTGGTGTTGTTTCTGCACACACATCGCAGCGAGGGCTGTACAAGCGATGCTGCGATGAATGCAGTCATGTTCAAGCACTATGCGCTCTTCCAGTGGCTGTACGAGACATACCCGGACAAAATCGACATCGAATATATCAAGAACAGTCGCTGGGGTAAACGACAGTCCATGGCTGCTTTACTCAAGCACATGGGGCTGAACTAGGATAGTCGTCAGAGCCAGAAGTCGACGCCTCTAAGTGATAATTCTTTTTCTCACCTGCACTCAGAAAGCACCAAGTTTGTGAGTTGCTGCTAACTACGTACGCTTAATCTACTAAATTGTGCTCGAAGAAATACTGGTGTACAGTCAGTGGAGCTTCTTCAGACGACTGCAGGTAGGCCTCACCAGAGATGTGCATTATGGGAAGTTGGGGTTGTTCTCGTTTACGTATTAGATTTATTACATTGAGCGATATCATGCAGTTTTCAAATAGCAAATGCCCACAACGATCACTGTTATTGCTGTACGGGAAATCACAGAAGATCCCTCTCAAGTTCTCCTATTATTGCCGCTCAGCTCAGATGCTCAACCAATTCTATCATCGGCACACTGAGCCGGTTTGTCTGCTTCATCCGCTCGATATCGACTTTGCCCAGGTACATCTCGTGTAACCACTGGAGAAGCTCGAATCGGTTGCAATTGGCCGCGTGCATCGCCGCATATTTTGAACAGCCCTCGCTGCACTGTTGGTGCAGAGACAGCACCTGCTCAAAGTTCCGCTTTCCACGGCGTTGTCCATCGCGCTGGATGTACAGCCTTCCGTTCGATTTCCATGCAGCCACTAAGTCATCTCAATGGAGCTCGCAGCGTCCACTGCTACAGTTGTACAGCCCTCGCTACGGTTCACGTGCAGCCATTTCACCATTTCGAGGTGGCCTCTCTTCGCAGCGCCATCCATTGCCTTCACAGTACAACCTTCCACACGATTCGCAAGCAACCACTTGACGACATCAAGGTGGTTGTTCTTAGCCGCACCATCGACTGTTTTCGGGGTAGTACCGACTATTTCAACGCCGTTCTTGTGCAGCCACTTGACTACTTGCAAATGGACGTTCGCGGCACCGGCTGCCATTGCACCCGCGGTGCACCTTTCCACTCGATTTCTGTACAACCACTTGAGTACATCCATGTGCCCACTACCGGCAGCACCGTCCAGCGCTCGCGTCGCGCACCCATCAGTTCGGTTCGCATGGAGCCACTGGACCACCTCCAAGTGACCGTTTTGTGCAGCGATGTTTATGGCGTACGTTGAGCAGCGACCAGGGAACTTTCCGTGAACCCACTGAAGGACCTCCAAGTGCCCTTGCCCACAGCATTGTCCATTGCATTCTGTCCAATTCTGTCGTCTGAATCTGCATAGTGGGGTTTTGAGTGCAGCAACTTGAGGATTTGAGGTACCCTTGGAGCGCAGCAGTATCGATGGCGTTGCCCAACCCACCCGTTATTATTGGCAGCTCAATCGTCCACTTGACCAAGTCGATACCCCCACTCCGCACTGCGGCATCGACGTTGTCAGAACAATCATCTTCGATCCCGAGGTCGAAGAAATAATCCACCATATCGACGTTCCCAGACTGCAGCGCACGCCGTAGACATCCCGCTCTTGTGTGCTCAGGGTAGTGCCCTTGAAGCCACTTGATGACACACAAGTCACCATTGAGATAGCAAACTCCATTGCACCATGTGAGCACCTGACATCGGGCAAGTTGATGTGGATTCACTTCAGCGTCGCCAGGTGTCCGTTCCTCACAGCAAGGTCCATCAGCTTTGAGTGCGACCGGATGTACTTGCATCGTGTCGTGAGCCACTCCAATATACTTATGCACCCCAACTCTGTAGCGTCTTCGATCACTTTTCACACAAACCCACTCGGACAGTACTCGCAGCAGAGCCATTGCACCATCTCCAGGTTGTCGTGGTGTACCGCGTGCGACAATGCTTTGGTGAAGAGGTACACTCGGTAGTCACGTTCATATCGGCAGACTCTTGGCTAGCAAGACGAGACAACATCGACAGGTGGTTGTGCTCGCATGCTTTGGGGATGGACCAGTGTGGCGCGCAGCCAACATCTAGGAACGCACTGATGGTCTTGACAGCATGGGGGCAGCACACCAACCTGTTCTCTCGTACTTGTCGTAGGCTCTCCATAGTCGCCTCCTCCGGCTTCCTGAATCCACTCACCACGAGTGATCACAACAACGCACAGTGGCGGCGGCAGCGGCATGAGGTCTCCTGATAGATTTCATGAGTCTGGGTAGCTAGTCCCACCACATGGCTCTTCGTCTTCCTTCGACGATCTCAGTGAGATCCTAGATACTGACACCAAAAGAACTCCCTCGCAACGAACAACCCCAAAAGATGGGTACGTGCTCCCTTCGTGCAACCTCCCATTCGTGCACCATTTTGCCACACAGCTTCCTATTCAAGCAACACTCAACACTGATTTCGCCATTTTCGACATGGGGGAGGGGGGGAAAGCACCTAACTTGTTACTTCCTCTGTTCCAAAAAGAAATGTGCAGTTTGGTTTTATGTGGCACACATAATCGAGGTGAAACTGCACGATTGGCTGAGTATAATATTACATATGTAACCCTAATTCAATGACTGTTATCGCTAATTGCATGCTTCCTGCACACACATATTTCACATGGCGCGGTCACAGGGCCGAGCAAATCTCTCCCCAAGCGAACGCGTCCATTTGCTCACCTTCTTGGCTGCTCGCTCAATTGACGGCAAAGAGCTCAAGTATGGCGCAATGAAGGCGGCAAGCGAGGCGTTCGATTGCCACCGCAACACTGTTCGAGCGATATGGAAGGCACACATCAAGCTCGAGAAGGTAGTGGACGAGCACACGGAGTCTGCTGCTCGTCGCGGCCGCCCGCCCAAGTACACAAGCGAAGACGTGAGTATGCGTGTGTCGGCCGTCCCTGCTCGCCAGCGAACGACGGTGCGTTCGACTGCGGCTGCTGTTCAACTCCCAGCGACGACCATCCAGCGCTACATCGGCAAGGGCAAGGCGCTACGAAGAGCGACAGTGCACGTCAAACCGGCATTGAAGCCAGACCAGAAGCTCGCGCGGCTCCGTTTTGCGCTCTCGTTTGTAGAGCGGCCGCTCGGTAAGTGATGATGTCAGCTATCAGTCTAATGACAATACGCGTGTCTTACTTTGTCATCGCTTTGCAGGCTTGCGTGCTCGCTGCTTTCACGGCATAAGCGACGTGGTGCACGTCGACGAGAAGTGGTATTATGTCCACAAAGTCTCGTCGA
>JALBZB010000849.1:0-17063 GCA_038050625.1 Pythium sp. MPC-2022a | reverse complement strand
ACGGTCTCATCCGAATCGCATCCGTCTTTGCTCAGTCTCCACTCGTACAGCACCATCCCTCCCGCCGTGTAGAATATGTGTAGAATAGCTTGACCGCAAAAGGACCGGCCCCTCTAGCAGATGAGAGAGTCCCACCCAACATAACAAGTTAGGTGCTTTTGTCCCCCCTCCAGGATCGCCGAGAAGAGGAGCATGACCAAATAACTCGCGCACCCCCACGTGTGGAATGCAGGCGTGTGTGCACATCGGGGTCGTGCATCTCGATGGGCTCTCCGTTATTCGCGTCCGCACTCATGGCAAATACGCGTATCCTTGTTGTTGTTGCGGTGGTCGTACGAGTGTCAGCGGAGTCGTCCGAGGCAAGTGGCATCCTCGCATGGGCGACACAAGCGCGAAATGTCGATGGTGCTTTGGCTTGGGCTTGGCGGAGGAAACACACTCTCGAAGGTCAAAACTCGAAAATTTAGGTTGCTCTGTGATGTGAAACGCCGCCGCTCTTTTTGCCATCTTTGGCGTTTCGATTTGCCCAAAACTTGAAGGCGAAAACGGCTTCAAGGTTCTGAAATCTCTTTCAAATGACTTGAATAAACTATGAGCCTGCGGACATGTTTTTGCTCCAAAAAATCTTTGCAGCTGACTTGGTCTCACTATGGGGTTGCGAAGATTTGTTGTGTGGAGAGAACAACAGGGGCCGCCTGGTCATCAGATTGTACAGGTTTTATCCGAGAAAGGTATTAAGTCCCACAGGACTGGTGAATCCCATAAGACGGCTCGAATAGGTCCGAACTGCTCAATTTGACCATCATGCGGCAGTGACACACTCCCCACAGACAAGAGTGCCCAGTCAACTAACCTACCAAACACGTCCACACAGCTTCGACCATGGCGCGCTGTTGTCCATCTTCACAACTACGATGGTCAACACGCTGAGCTTCGTGGCGTACTGCAAGGACGTTGGCGGCTAGAACGTCGAGGTAGACGAGTTCAACTGGAGCTAGATAGAGCACAAGGGAAGGAGCAGGTCAAGACGGACGCCGTCGTGTTCCTCCGCGGCTTCAGCTCTGTGAAGAAGGCCTGGGTGCGCGTAGCCAGCGGCGTGGGCAAGAAGTACCAAGTACTGATCTCGGACTTACCCGGTCAGGGACGCACGACCCTTGCCAACGCGCTCTTCAACTACAGCGTGGACCACCAGGCAAGTAGACTGCGCCAGTTCTTCGAGACGACGGTACCTGTTGACAAGAAAGTACACATTGGGACTGCTCTACAGGCGGCATGATCGGTGGTATGTACGCGGTCAAGTATCCAGAGCGCGTGCGGTCGTTGACGCTGGTCTGTCCCGCAAGCATCTCCATGAGGAACAAGAGCGACGGACTGCGGACACTGGAGGAGACCAGCAAGAACCTGCTGCTCACGCACACTCCGGACGGCATCAACGAGATGAACAGGCTCACTAGCTTCCGTGCGCGCGAGTTCCCGCACTTCTTGGCTGGTTTGTGGGGGTACCGAGCGCGCTAACCAGCTCAGCGTGATCGAGAAGATAGTGACGGACCACATGTACACGGCAGAGTGAGCCTTGCAGCATAGCTCATGCCTGGATATTGTAGATCAGCAACGCACTTAAATATACCTCACTTTCATCATCATCAAAGATAGTGACGGACTGCCTCACTGAGCCGACGATCCAGGAGGAGTACCGGTCGAAGATCCGAGCCAAGGTGATCGTGATGTGGGGCAAACAGGACCGCGTCTTGCGTGAACATGCTGGAGGAGACGACGACCGTCGACCGCAAGCACTGCGGCCACATCTGCAGCACGAGAGGTAGCAGAAGCACTTGGGTAAGTACGGCCTTATTATCTTGGACTATCCAACAAATTTAAAATGTCAGTGGGTCAGTGGGTACAATTGGGTTCCCATGGAGCAGCAACCTCGGAGCATGCTCATTTTAAAAGTTTCCACTCATCGAAGTGCCACGCAATCGCGCGCAGACTCCAAGCCGCAAGCGGTGCAAGCACAACGCCCGCGAACCCTCCACATCAACTTGTCAGCTCGAGATCCATTGGCCGCTCCATCAAACTCGCTAGTGGCGTCTACAGCTTCCTTATCTACCGACATGAAAGCACGCATCGCTTTTCTAGACGTCTACGCCGAACTACCCCAGAAACCTGTGGCAGACTTCTTTGGCGTGGATGTTAACGCAATGTACAGCTATGTGGCGCGTGCTCGAAGCAACAAGCGCGAGACACTCACGGCCGAAGAAGAGAAAGAATCGCGCTAACCACGAAGGCAACTCGTAAACTCGCAAACGCGCTCTCCCTGGCTGCAGCACTAGTCGCTGTGTGTACTTGGAAAGAAGCGCTACTCTTCCCCCGTGAAAAGGAATCAGCAGTGAATGTCGAGCGGCTGGTTGCGCCCATTGGCAAAGTACGGGGTTCGCCGCGGATCACGATGTACGTGATAACGGACGAAACACTTGTGAACACAGTCATAGCCGCACAAAATCGCATTCGACGACTCAACACGCATGCCACGCAACCGCCTATCCGCGTTATTCTCGATCATCAGCAGTTGGAGCCACCCGGGAGCCAAATATACGCACTTCTCAAAACAAGGATCGAAGTAAAGGTTAGTGAGAGTGACGTACATGGTGCATTCAAAGTTTGCCTTGCTTGATGGCTCTATTCAAGAACGATGGAAGAAGGCAAGCGAGATCGAGTGAGTGGCTTTGGCGGTCAGAACTCAGTCAGCTTTTGTACCCATAGGAATGGTCAGCAACTGCCATTTTCGTCGCGCCATGCGATCAAGTGGAGTTTGTATGTCAGACGAGGGGTCGTTCGTTTTTGTAAGATCACCCACCACCAAAACAAACAACACTTGGCAACAACTAATACAGGTAATGCAGCAAGCGAGCATACATTTCTAGAGGTCACGGAGATGAATTTGGGCACTCTTTTACACAATGAACAGTTCATACCATGTACGTCCATGTCCAATGGTGCTTCACTTTACGAGTCGATTTCTCGCAGCATCTGGGTTGCTTTATTATCGCTAGTAGAGTCCACTGAGTCTTAATCTTTAGCTTGTCCGCCATTTTCTCTCCGTGTTTTTATGGGCTGAATTGGCTGGGGTTTGTGCTCAGTGATTGGCAAGAATGTGCGTAGGTTCAGTGGACATTGCTTAAAGATAGCAATAGCGCGACGAGTTTCTCATTGTGAAGGAGCCCTGGTGGACTTTTGTACCGCCGAGCAGTTGAACATAGGTGGATCTGTTCCCACCTCGAAGTTTGCACTCTAACGGCTAGCTTCACTTGATCGTTTTGAGCAGGCTATGCAATAGGTGGAATTTGAAAGTGGCAGGTGGAAACTCATAAACATACCCACGAGTCCAGTGAAAATCTGACGATTTCAAAACTTCCACATATCTCGACGCTCCTTTCTCTTCTTCATCAGCCGCTGGCACCACACTGGCACCACACTGGCACCACCCACCCACACTCGCTCGCCTTGATGGCTTTTCATTCCTTGACTCACCGCATCAGAGAGAGACCACCATCTAACAACCTACCAGCCAACCAGCCAACTGATCTTATTCAAAAGAGAGAGAGAGCATGTCCGAGGTCATCGAGGACCCCGCGTTCCGAGTCCACAAAATACGATGTGCGTGCCAGTGTATTGCTATTCTGCCTCGGCAATCAGAGGTTATGTACTGACTAAACTTGCTATTCTTGTGACCGTCTAGTGTGGTGCGAGCCTAGGTGCGAGTACGGCAACGACGATGTGGCGGCAACTGAGGACTTTGGCTACCTCTGTGGATTTCAGTTGCTCTACAAACGTGAGACCACACGCCAAGTGGTGCGCGGATCAGTGACAGGAGACACCGATAAGCAAGGGCTGAAGCTTGCAGAGCTGCTGCTGTTCCCAGGCGAGCACGTGAACTCCGTCAAGTGCGTCGAGGGGGTTCTGGAGATCGGCACGAACTTCTGTCGAAGACTGCGCTGTTTGATCCACGGGGATGTCGTGGATTCGAATTACGTCGCTGAGTGTGACTGCGAAATCCGAAGCTTGTTCGGCAAAGGTGGTCGCAACCACTGGATGCTTTGGATCCAAAACGGAGTGCGCTCTACAAGTGACACGCTTACACAAGCTGCGATTGTGAGATACCGGGACATCAAGCACGCTTGGGAGACGCTTATGGAGAGGAGACCGAGCCCGGAAGCAGTGAGCTTATGCACACCAACTCTAGCGCGGCTGTTCACTGTCCATGGTGAGCTGACGGCTATCGAGACGCGTAAGCTTGTGTCGACGGGCAGCATCGCACTCAAACTAGCCACTGTGTGTGGTCTCTTTACCGCGTATGTTCGCAAGATGACACGCACTCGGATCTGGCCCCTCGCAAGAACCAGTTCAAGCGACGAGATCGAAGTCAAAGAGATCGATTTGGAGCGAGAAATCGACGAGTTGCTCTGTCAAGAAGCTTCAACTGGATTCGACGCTGCTCTCAGAGCCAACAATTTCGAGGGCATTCGCGCAGCCATCCAGTCCCGCATCGAGGCAAGCAAGCTCGATGAGGCAGCGCGACTTTGCTTTCGGGCGTTCACTGCAGTAGATTTGAAGGTTCAGGTCGCGGAAATTGTTTTCGAGGCTCGGGGAATACGCCATGAAAACTACTTTGCGCACGCGCGGCAAGCGAGTTCGATCGCTGAAGCCCTCCGGATCGTCCCTGATCTGCGATCCGATGGACGCACGGCGCTTCACGTGGCTGCCGAGCGCCATTATTTCAACTTGGTGGAGCTACTGCTGGTCCACTGCCGAATGAACCCACTCGTTCGAGAACACAACGAACACAAACTCCCACTCGATCTGGTCGGTCCGCTCACCGATGCCGAAAAAAGCAATGGAGAGGTGCACCGAATCATGTTTCTTCTGGACCAGTGGGGCAAGGCGATGGAGTTTCAACTGCGCACGACCGGCTTGCTCAAGTCGGGGATCGTGACGCGAAGGGCTCTGGATGATCTGCTCCCGTGCATGACGGCGGTCCGGGATCTCCGGGTCATCATCGGTCTCGGCGTCACAAGTCTCGAGCTCAACGCGTTTCGGCAGCTGCTCAATCGCGCGTTTGAGCACGTGATCGCGCGCAAGCTCGTATTCGGTAACGACGCGGCAGCGTACTTCACGTGCGGACTCGAGCAGTGCTTCTCACAAAAATACCTCTCGAAATTCGAGCTGGAGCACTGGAAGATCCAGACGTCCCAAGTGAACATGGAGAACGCGTCGTGGGTGACGGAGATCAAAACCGCGCTTCAGAAGATCCAATCTTGCGTCACGGCACTCGAGACCAACACCTGCATCCTCAAGGCGCATTTCGAGAGACTGCGTCAGGCGCTGGTCGACAAGGAGCAGCAGCAGCAGCAGAGGGCGTATCGTCAGAAGATGGTGTCCCTCCTGACACTTGGGTTGAGCTGGGTCGGTGGTCCACTGGTCGAGGCGATCATCGACGGCGTCATGGACCTCACCGACCCCGTACACTTGCTCTCGGCGACGCTGGAGCTCTTGGGACCGGATGCGATTGCCAAGTTCTGCGCTTCCGATGACGTGCAAGCGGTGTTTCGAACGGGAATCGAGGAGATTCTGGCGCGTTCCGACATTAAGCCCTTCGATTTTGCGAGTGTGTTGAGAGACGTGGTGATTCTCGAGCACCCCGAGTATGCTGCGAAGAGGAGCTTGAAGAATCAAGCGGGTGCACCAACCTCCCAATCTACTCTCGGTATGGATCAGCTATTTCGCTCGGCCCGAGTCGGCTCCTCGGGGAGCGACCGATCGCGGTCTTCTTCGAGAGGGAGCATGTCTGGAGTAGCCTGCGACCCGACATTCCGAGTGCACAAAGTCCGACGTACGTACCTACCTCTGTCTTGATCGTGTGAGCTGGGTATGTGAACGAGAGGACTCATGCTAACCTTGTCCCCCAAACTTATGTATGTCCTCTTGTGCATTTTTTTTAGTCTGGTGTGAATTCCAAGGTGTCAACGACGAGGCGAACGGTGGATTCGGCTACCTCTGCGGATTCCAATTTCTCTACAAGCATGAGACAACGGGCGTTGTCGTACGAGGACCGGTGACTGGGGAGGCAAATGCATCGTGGCAGACGCAGGCCAAGCTGCTGCTGTTCCCAGGCGAGCACGTGAACTCCGTGAAATGCTCCGACGGATTTCTCGAGATCACCACAAACTTCTTTCGAGGGCTGAGCTGTATGCTACGCGGTGAAATCGTTGATTTGCGTGGTATGGTCGCTCATAACAGCGAAATTCGTGCGCTGTACGCTGAGGGAGACCGAGGGTATTGGGCGATCTCTGTTCACGAGGTAGTACAATCTACAAGCGTCGCACCACCCTTCAAGGCGATTGCAAGGAATATCAATATTGAAGATGTCTGCAACAGGCTTCGTGCTCGAGTTGCACCTCTGACGAGCGAGCCCTGGATAGAGCAATGGTTCTATGGCCCTCCATTGAGTCGAATCGACGCGCGGTTGTTCCAGATCCACGGCATCATAACGAACTTCGAGGCACGCCAGCTTGTAGCAACGCGTGCTGTTGAGGATGCGCTGTACAATACTATCAAGCTCGTGAACCACCATGTACAGGACTTGATGAGCGCTACGACTTCGCCAGCAGTCAAAGCTAACTTGGTCAATTCCGTCGAGCGCAAACTCGCCGAGCTGGAAAGACTCGCACTGGATTTGTGCGCGCAAGAAGAAACCCTTGGACTCAGCGATGCCCTCAACCAAGGCAATTCTAGTGTCATTCGAGCACTCATCCAGTCTCGCATTGATGCAGATTTGCATGACCAAGCGGCACAGATCTGTATGCGTGCGATCGGCACGGTGGACGTGAAGGACCAAGTGATAGAACTCATCTTCGAGATCTTCAAGGTCTGTGATGAGACAGCTTTCATCAATGCCAAAGAGAAGGCATCGGTTGCAGAAGCGCTCGCGAACATGCCTGGGTACCCGAAAGGGTACTCTGCGCTGCACCTCGCTGCTGCTCAGCACACCTTTCAAGTGATCGAGCCTCTCCTGGTGTATTGCCAACTGGACCCGACCGCTCGAGAGTGCTACGAGAACAAACGCCCAATAGACTTGGTCGGTCTACTTCATGACCATGAGGCGAAGATTGACAAAGTCCACCGAGTCCTCTTTCTGCTGGACCAGTGCACCAAGGCGCGAGAGTTTCAGCAACGCGCGGCAGCGATGCTGAGTTCTGGAAGCGCGACCCGCACAGCGTTGGAGGAGCTCTTCCCATTCATGACTGCGGTCCAAGATCTGCAGGTCGTCATCGCTCTTGGTGCTTCGAGCCTCGAAGCCAGCGAGTTCCAGCAACTGATCAAGGCAGCTTTTCAATATGTCGTCTGCAGTAGGCTCGTGCTCGAGAACGACGCAGTGGAGTACTTCCAGACCGGACTCGAGCGATGCTTTGCAAAAGGGTACATCACCAAGCCAGAATCCGAAAAGTGGGGGCTCAAAGCTTCTCAGTTGGACATGATCATCGCTAAGTGGGTGCCCGAGACCACGAGAACCGTCCAAACGATGCAACCTCAGGTTTCTTTTCTAGAATCGAGCGGGCAGATCCTCAAAGCGCAGTTCAACAAGTTGCGGCTGGCACTCATCCTCGACGAAGATCAGCTGCAAAAGAAGAGACAGCACTGTCAGAAGCTCCTTTCGTTGGTCGCGCTGGCGCTTCGCTGGGTCGGAGGTTCGATTCTGACAGAGAGACTAAATGGCGTGATGGATCTGGTTGACCCCTTATGCTTGATGACAGCTACGCTGGATCTTGCGGACATGGACTCGGTTGCGAGATTTTGTGGTTCGAACAATACTCAAGCGGCTTTCCGCCCAGGCATCGAAGGGATCGTGGAGCGTTCCGGCATCCAGTCGTCGAAGTTTGTTGCTTTACTGAAGGAAGCCGTGGTTCTGGAGTATCCCGAGCTTCTTGACAGCGGCGGCGACAGAGTGGCGCAGTTGACAAATAAATCTAAGGAGAAGCTGCTGGTGGTCGCCATCCGAGTGCAACAGCCTCCGAAAACCCCCACTTCTCCACAAAAAGAGAGCTCGCCTAGATATGCAGAGCACAATGAACCCAAACGCCAGCAACTCTATGAAGAAGAAGCGCTTGTTCTTACAGCGCAGGACTTTGAAGCCCAATGCTTGGAAGCTTTTCCGTACCACTTTGCCGTTCAAGCGTCCGGTGGCTGCTTGAAGAGGTTCCTTGCACTCATCGATTTTGGCGAGCAAGACGGGTACGATGTCAACCAGGCGTACGAAGTCATCGTGAGAATGGACCCAGCAACCTCCTCCTCCGCCAGGTACAAGCGCCTGAACCTGCCTCCGTACATGTTTGCCTCGTACTTTGGGTACGTGGACATCGTCAAGCACTTGCGAGCGCGCAACGACTTCAAAGCCTGGGCTGGTGGCGAACTCCTCGTGGTGACGATGGACCGAGCACTCAAAGCAGCCGCGGTGTCCCAGGCTGCTTGACAAAGACACAGAACTTCATACATATCATATGAGAGCTGAGCAAAATGTACAAATACGAATGAAATACATGAGTCATACATGCTTCGAGTCGACGTTTGTAAAGCAAACGCATTGTCACTAAATGAGGCCAATCCCGCACAAGTCGCGATGTGTTTGTGTCGAGCAAACCCAATGAGCACACTTGGGTGAGTTCTCTTTTTATCGCTCTCTCAGCTCAAGAAAGCCTCCGACCGATTTTCAATAATGTGTGCTTTCTGGCACCAACGGAGCGATCGCCTGCCAGCGAGGAACTTGAGTGTACTTGTACTTGGGTTCTTCATGCGCGAATCGAAATGGTTGGGGGTTGTTGTGCTGCTCCAAATCATTCTTGTATGACGTGAGGAGAGGGATTCTTGCTCCTCCAAAGTGTGCCGCCGCATCCCTAAACTGAACCTCCTGGCTGCCCTGAGCTGTGCTGCTGTGTGTCCCCTTTAATTACACAGCTCTCACTCAAAGCACAAAAAATCAGCGGTCGGAACAATTGAAAAATGATAAATTATAGATTTTCACAAATGCCCACGTAACAACAACATCATCGTCAACTTCCTCCTGTTCATATACAAACCACTTACTTCGTCGCTTGTCCAATCTCCACACTCCGTTCACTCAAATCAAATGACGCTGCAGTTTATCTGCTGCCGCTCTTGGATTTGCTCGACACCCGTGTGCTGAAGCTTGAGCCGGACCCCGTAGGCCGCAGTCCTGAGGACCCCGAGCGCTTGATCGTCGCGGTCTCCTGACGCTGCTCCTCCACTATGTCCAAGTTGCGCAGCTCAAAGTGGATCTGCACGGCTGATGGGCGGTTCTTCGGGTCCAACTCCAGGCACTGGTTGATCAGCCGTCGCACGCTCGGCGGGCAGTCGTCGTTGATCGACGGCTTGAGCGAGCCGTTGCTCACGAGCACGGCGATGCGCGTGTTCGTGTGCTGGTTGCTCCCGCCGCCGTTGTCTTCGTTCGGGATACCGTCTGAGTACGGTCGGCGACAGGTGTCCAGCTCGGTCATGATCACCCCAAATGAGTAAATGTCCGCCTTTTCCGTGTACCGTTCTCCGCGCAGCACCTCCGGCGCGATCCAGGATACCGTGCCGATCTCGCCTGTCATCGTTTGGTCTTCGTCAAGCTCGCGACTCACGCCAAAGTCCGTGAGCTTGGCCTCCCAGTCCTGACTCAGTAGCACGTTCCGCGACTTGAGGTCGCGGTGGATGATCGGACTGATGAACGAGTGCAGGTACACGAGCGCCTCGGCAACGTCGAGCGCAATCAGGCTCTTGCACTTGGCGTTGCCGCCGCTCGTCTGGAACCAGCCGTAGTCGTATCTGCTGATCGTCCCGCTCGCCTGACGCTGCAGCTGCTCGGTGAGCAGTGAGCCTAGGTCGCCGTTCGTCATGTACTCCATCACGACACTGAGGTCAAGCAGCGAGCTCCAGGTGACGCCGATGAAGCGCACGACCTTGGGGTGGTCCAGCGCCGCGCAGATGCGGATCTCATCCATGAAGCTCTTGAGGATCTGCTTGTTGCGCGTCTTGTCCGGCAGCAGCTGCTTGACTACGACCGTCTCGTTGCGGAACTTGGCCTTGTACACCGCACCGTAGCCGCCCTTGGCGATCATCCGTCCGCGCACGACCTCCTTCTGCTGCAGCCGGAACGGCTGCATCTCCTCGTCCGTGCGGATGTCGTTGGGCAGGTACTCGAACTCCGGGTGGTAGCCACTCGTGTTGCCGCTCGTGCCCGTGCCGTTCTCGCCACGCGTGAGCGTGGAGATACTGCCGTGGATGAACTGCGTGGCCTTGGTTGCGTTGGTCGTCATCTCGCATTCGAGCTCTTCGGTCTCCTTGAGCTTCTTGCGGCGCCGCAGCAGCACGAACGACACCATGCCGAGCACGAGCACGAAGAGCACGGCCACGCTGATCACGGCCAGCAGCATCCAGTTCTGCTGCTGCGGCGAGTTGCTGCTGGCGCTGCCGTTGGTCGACGTGCCGTTATTATTGGTAGAATTGCCTGCATTCGCTGCTGCTGGACTGGACGCCGCCGAGCTGCCATTCGTGTCGGCCGCCTGTGAGGGGGCTGCTGTCATGAGCGCTGCTGCTGCGACCGAGAGCGTTAGTTTCATCGTGTGTGGACGCATCGTGCGTTTATAGAAGAGGGGGCTATGGCGCTGCACGGTCGTGTTGGCGACTGAGCGAGGTCGCACGACGGATGTCATGTTGGTACACTCGCGCGCTCGCTTTCTTTTCGCTTGTGCTGTTGTGTGGTGATTTGGAATTGCGTGTGTTGTGATTGAAATGGAGTTGTTGTTGGGAGCTGTTGGGAGAAAGCGGTTTTGTGTTGTTTTGTGTTTGAGGCCAGTTGTGTGTGACTGGCGATGGAAGAGATTTCGCATAAAAAGGGCGGAAGAAACACATCACGACACAGCGCGAGATTCTTGGGAGAGAGCGCCATACTGAAATGCATACAAAAAGAGTTGATGCGTTTCAGTGTACTGAAACGGAAAGTTTAGAACAAAACAAAACCCGTTGCATCCTTTGATATTGCATACATGTTATGATTCGAGGTATTTTAAATAATGAATACCTTTTTATAATATTAGATTGTTCATACCCCATTAAAAGTCATTTAATATTTCATTTTTCTGTACTTAAACCCCTCTAATACCGATAACTGTCAACCCAATCGTTAAAACTATCTGAAAACTATTCTACAACATCTAAAACTACTAAAAATGAAAACAATGAAAACGACACTCCACAAATTTTACTTTGTGTTGCTTCGATGCTCTCTTGCTTCACCTTCAGAGGTTTCGACACAGCTCGACACATTCCGACACATTTGGACATATCTGGACACTTTTTGACACATCATCTTTTGATTTTGCTCGAATTCCTTGGATCATGAGTATGGTTAACAACAAGTAAGCACTTGGATATAAGAAGGTTTAGATTTTGGACCCTCTGGCTGAGGCTAGTAATTATATTTGCTTTTATATCATTAATGCTGAGAACACAGTTTAAAAGGAAATGCGAACAATTGTTTACCTTACGTAACGTTTATATTCCTCCATACAGAGGTCATTTCAATTCATTGAATTGATACAGACTTACAGCCAAAAATATCAGGAATAAGGTCAATTCTGATACCCTATCTAAAATAAGTTGAACCTTCTGAACAGCGAGCCCCTATAAAATGTATCAAATCCTCGGTCAAAATATATCGAGCATAACCAGTCTAAAACTGCTCAGTTAAAATGCATAACAATGCTAAAAAATATTGATAAGTTGTAGCGCCAGTCTCTCTAACATGGCTAACACTGTTAAATTTTAGGAGGAGTTTACAAAGTTTATAAACAGACAAGTCAACATAATAATACCGTAATATAGTGGTCTGTTTGCAAGAACCGCATTTTGAACCCATGTCGACGTCACAGATCCGCGTGTGAACCACTGCGTCGGCTTTCCTATTCAACACGCTAGTGAGTGTTCCAGTCGCTTGTCTGTTGGTGCTGAGGCTGACGCCCGTCCTGTCTGCGAAACGGAGCTTTATAATAATACAGTGATGGATGCTTCCTTGAGTTAATGTAGGAATACGCGGCCGATTTTTGGTTTCCAAATTTGAGTCACTCCAGCACACGTGACTTGGTACAGTTATGCACCAATGTTCTTTCGTGTCGTCGCGTCTTCGCAACAACCAAGTTCACTTTAGGTTGGTCCGCAGGAGACGCAACGCCTGGAAATCCCAACAGACATTGTTAATGGGTTCTTTGCTTCCTGGTAATTGAGGACATACGAATGGCGCTCGTGTTCTGAGCTCCTGGCTCAGAGCCCAGACAAACGTCCATTTGATCATTCAAAGAGGATGTGACCGCTGAGTTTGACAGGATCGGTGTTTGGACCAGCAGTGCTACAGTCAAATACAACTCCGCATCGAATCGCGCGCTCACACATTCATCCTTAATTGTTGAGCAATTACTTAACATGATTTCGTTATACATGCAGTCATACACCACATATTTTGGCTACAAAACTCTCGTGGGGATCCCGACTTCGCTCATGGCTATCGCATGCCATGCTTCAGCAGGCTAATGCCTCGCACCGCTCCTCTTGATCCAGCATGATTCGGCCGTTTACTGCTTAGTTGCGCTTGGTGTTGGCCATGCACTTGACGCCCAGCGTGCTGTTGACCACACGGTCCTCCGACGTGAGCTCCTCGTCGTCCGCGTCGGCACCGACTTCGTCATCATCCACTTCGTCCATCAAGCACTACTTGGTCTTCTTCAGCGCCTTGGTTGTTGGCGTCGGAGTCTTCTTGGACGATGAGGACGACTCCTTCGTCGAGGTCTTCGACGAGCTACTACTGCCGCCACTTCCGCTCAGAGGAATGCAGTTCTCTGAATAATCGTACAAGGCAAGGCATCACATAGTTAGAGCACTGCGTCACTCCAGTAGCGTACACATTGGGCATACAACATACAGTACCAACACAACACGTACTGTACGCCTGCCAGCGCGAGCCGCTCGCCTGTAAGCCGAGCCAGAAGAAGCGAAGCATGCACGAGCCCTTGCACGCCGAGAAGTCCATGTTCCACACCAGCGTCGAGCTGCCGAATGCGGCTTCACAACCGTTGTTGTGGTACACACGCGTGCCGTCGATCCAGAGTTCTCAAGGATCCTGAGCTGGTATTGCACAGACAGACAGAGAGAGTACAGTATGGTAAAGGGTGAGACCTCTGGTCTGACGCCGATGAGCAGTGCGTTAAAGACCGGCGCTACAGTACCGGTGGCAGTACTAGACATCCAAACTCTAACTTACCGGGTGCACGATTGCGCGTGAGAACTTGACCGTGTTGTCTGACGGGATGGCTTTCGGCGACGCGTTCGGGTTCGTGTTGCCGCAGGTCGGTCCGCGGCTCTCGAGGAACGCGCGCGTGGTGATGAAGCCCTTGCCTGGTGCGGTCTTGGCGAAGTCCGCGGCGCTCCACTTGTTTCCATCCCACAGTGACTTGAACTCAATGACCCACGAGGACTGGCTGGTGCCGGACTTGAACTCAAACTTTAGCACCGCGATGAAGCCGTGCGCGTTCGCAAGCTGAGAAGCCGTAATGGCAATGAGCGCGAGCGTCGCGAGAACGAATCCGGAAGAGACCATTTTGGAGGTTAGAGACCTTGGGGAGAGGGGCTGGAGATTGGAGCGGAAGTGGTGTGCGCGTCGAAGCAAATTGAATTGTAGTTGGTGTGACTCTGGGATGCGTGCAAGGCTGTCGAGGTGAGGCGGCATGGAGCTTCTCCGTTCAATAGAGGGAGCCTCGGTGGCTGAGCCAGCCAACAGAGTACAGTATCAAGTGCTGCCGCTGTGCATACGCTCTTCGCTCTCTTGGTGAAAGATCGACGGAACACTGTACAATACACTGCATAGAGGATTATCGATAGTTTAGTATGACGGACGCGGGCTGAGTCGTGCCGTCATAATCACAGCAGGAGACTCAGAGAGCGGGCAGAGAACGGACTTGGTGGTGCTCGCTCGCCCAACACACCCCGGGCATATGATTTCTTGCGCATGTACAGTATCCTCCGTGATCACTGCGACTTGTCTTTCAGTCCGCATTACATTACTACCCTCGCAAGCGCAACGTCTAATTCAAAATATCTTGAACGAACGGACGATATCGAATAGGTCGATTGTTCAGTTCTTTTTTGCCTCCAGACTAGAAATCATTGAAGTGGTGGTACTGTATGTGGGGCAAGGAAGCGTCATCGCCGCGAGAAGCTGGTAGTCTCAGTGAGCTCTGTCTTAATAAGAAGAGCAAGGAAACACAGCGATCGCTCAAACCAATCACATGTGGTGAAGCGTCCAGAGCATTGGGAGTTTGTTCCAAAGTCGCATCCATCTTGCCAGTCGCCAGTATTAGTTGTGGTCGAGTTAGGGGCACTTTCGTAACCTAAATATTTGTTTGAACAGTAAAAATGCCTAAACAACAGCAATTTGCATAAACTTGTTGACGAGAAACTGTTCTCGGTGTCTATTGGTGCGAACTGGCTCAAGTCGCAGTGATCACGGAGGATACTGTACATGCGCAAGAAATCATATGCCCGGGGTGTGTTGGGCGAGCGAGCACCACCAAGTCCGTTCTCTGCCCGCTCTCTGAGTCTCCTGCTGTGATTATGACGGCACGACTCAGCCCGCGTCCGTCATACTAAACTATCGATAATCCTCCATGCAGTGTACTGTACTCTACATCCTGTTTTGGATAGTTGCTGCAAAAAGTCTTCGTCCAAGCCACATTAAGTTTAAATTTTTGAAATTGTGATTCCCCGCCAATCACATCCGAGCAAAAAAATGTTTTTTGAAATGCTCTGGACAAGACGAGGAGAACGCACTTGTAGCTGTTTCATTGCATCATCAAGAGAAAATTGCCAGCAGGTGCTACCAACCAACTCGGCTAAGTTCGAACAAATAGTCTTCGTCCAATGACCTTATACTTGGTTTTTGTACAGTCCACTTTTTAGTATGCAGCACTGATGTTTGGTGTATACCTTCCTCTGACGACACCAAGCCTACAACACCAACTAGCACTTCGTGTGACTTCCTTTGTTCTTCTTTACCGGCTGCAAGCGCTTGGACATCGAATTGTAGAGCTTCTGAACTATAGCTGGATCGATATCGTATCAAACCTCCTCGAGTCTCTTGATCAAATCCTGTTTGGGCGACGCTGGATTCTTGCTGATCTCACGTTTCAAATGAGTCCACAGGTTTTCTATGGGGTTCAAATCGGGGCTCTGCGCTGGATGATTCAGGTATTTGACGTCGCGATCCTCTAGGAACTTCTTGGTTGCGCGCACGCGATGAGCTGGCGCTCCGCCTTGAGCAAACAGAACTTTGTCCGTCACTCCCAACACCGACGTAGTTGCTCGCAAATTCGACTCCAGGGTTGCTCTGTGATAAGTGGCGTTGACGCTCTCGGTGCAGATATGGAGCGCGCCGATACCTTCCCACATAATGCAGTCCCACACCATAAGCGTTTCCCTTCCCGACTTAAAAGTCGACACCGTGCACTCCTCGTTGAAATCCTCGCCAGGCGACCGCCACATAAAACACCCTCCCTGCGCTGCCTGCCAGCCAAAAGCTGCTCTCATCACTGAAAATCACATTCTGCCACTCTGCGGGGGTGTACTTCAAGCAGTCGTCGGTGAACTTGACGCATGCAGCCTTGTGCTTCTTGCTGAGGTGATTTTTTTTCGGGTGGCTTGTCCTTTTAAACCACCAGCGTGTAGGCGGTTGCGAATGGTTGATGGAGAAAGCTTTATCTTGTAGGACAACTTGATTTCTTCTGCAACTCGAATGGCAATGATGTGGCGGTTCGTTCTTTTTCACAGTTCGGACAATCATGTGGTCAAGGCATTCGTCAGCCTTTCTTGGTCGCCCTGAGCGCAGCAGAGTGTGCACGTGGCCAGTGGATCTCTCCTTCACAACGATAGACCTCACAGTGGAGGCAGGAATCGCCAAGTTCTTTCCGATTGCAGCAAAAATCATGCCTTTCTTTCGCTTATGAACGCACAGAACCTGGATCTTCGTCGAGTGCTCCTTCCTGTTAAATGTATCCATGCAAACACAAGTGTAAGTATCCCAAAGCATCACAGACGGAGCTATGACACAAACAATGCATTTTGTGTTGCTTACCTTGATGATTTCATGGCAAAAAGCAAAGTAAAATGCATGGACGAAGTCTTGGTGCAGCAAGACTGATGGTGGTGCCATATAAAGTGCTGCATTCTAAAAGATTGACCGTACAACAATTAAGCATAAGGTCGGCGGACGAAGACATTTTGACCGTACTTAGCTGAGTTGGCTTGTGTTTGCGCTCATAACTTTACTCTTGATCTTGTAATGGCCAAATGCAGCATTGTATTTTCTTCATGTTGTTGAGAACTTCCCACAAATACTGTCAATTGATTGGATAAAATTTGCGGCAAATCACAATTTAAAAAATCGAACTTAACGTGTCTTGGCCGAAATTTTTTGCAGCAACTGTACAACGTTCAGCGTTCTGCCGCCGATTTTTCATCAAGAAACGAAGAGCATATTACTACATGACGTTAGTACAGATAAAGACAGAGTAGATAGCCTACGCAAAACGTAAGCCCCATTCGTTATGCAACACGTTCTGTATCAAGATGTTATTAGCCAATGCATTTCGAACATATGTGTAATACTTGCACGCTTTGAGCAACATCATTATTGGCTTGTAGAAAATAATTTGCGAATTTGGTGAGATTTCGTCTTCGTCTTTAGCTGAGTTGGTTTGGAACTTCAAATCGATGTCTACCGAAAGTCAAGTTTAGCTAACTATTACTGTTACTAAAATTTAGCATAACGTTAGAAGCGAATTACCAACGTTCAGATTGCGGCACTACATTTGCATAGTCCCTAAAATGCATGTCATAGGCGGACTCAATGTACACACGGTACTACTAAAACCTTTCAAAAATGATGACACCGCCTTTGACATGCA
>JALBZB010000848.1:0-17105 GCA_038050625.1 Pythium sp. MPC-2022a | reverse complement strand
CCGAGAACGAGGACAAAGTCAACAATGCACATTTCTTTTCGGAACAGAGGAAGTATTTGTTAGTTACATTACAGTACAGTAGTCTGCAAAATATATGTATATTTTTCAACAAACGTCAGATGGATTCCCACTCCCATTCTCACCAAATGAGTCCATAGAGGAGGATCTACCGACAATACCTACCGACTGGCATTCACAGCGCAGACCTCCTCGCTGTCAACAATCTTTCTGCGCTCAGTCTTCATTTTGCCTCCCCAAACCCAGCGACCAAGCCCCTGTCGAACTCATTTTTAGCCATCCATGCGCTAGTTGTGGTGCTCGTCCAGCAGCTAGGCGACAGCTGCCGCGTACATGGTCATCGACAAGAAGCTTCAAGATGAACTCGATAGTGGCGCCGACGATGGCGAAGAAGGTAGATTTAGTATCCCCAAATGTCTACCTACCGAGAACCGCAAGCGACACTTCTGGGACTGTTTCAGTTCGTTCTATTTCTCGGCACCGCTCGCTGTCATCTCTCAGCTGCTCGTGATCGCGTGATACATCATCGTGCCGTTCTACATCAACACGAACACGATGCAGGCCAAGTACACGTTCACGCCCATGGATGTGACGCAGTATATTGGGGGTCGAAGTCGAGATACGAAGTGTTCCCTTGTCGGTGACTGCAAAGCTTGCGGTGAGCCCACTCAGGCAGGTTTGAGCTCTTCAGACTTGAGGCGTCGGACCTAGTTGTCTGAGCTCATTCACACGGCCTCGGGCAGGAGATACCCGAGTAAACCCGAGCACCTTTTTTTGGCGGGGCTCAAGTTGCCCCTCTCAAAACCGATCACTTTAAGTGCTTTATTGTCGAAAATGTCGATATTACACGCTTTCATTTCATTTCCGTTTGCGAAGAGCACAAAGTTCAAAACAGGAACAAGAAAGCGCGGTTGAGCATGAGCGCGAATGACAACAGCGGCGGCGGCGTGACCGCCACGCGCAGCGAAGTCATGGAGAGTGCGTACGCGTATCTGTATCGTAGTTGCAATAGCGACTGCCCATGAGGTATGCGCACTCATCTCTGCTACTGTGGACTGTTGTGTGTTTGGCAGCTGTGTACGAGCTTTCCCGGCTGTTAAACACGGGATTGGACCGCGAGACGCTCGCGATCCTCATGGCGCTCATCCAGAAGGGCGTGAACCCCGAGGCGCTGGCGGCCGTCGTGAAGGACCTGCGCAAGGATGCTGCAGCAACAACAGCAAGTGGTGGCACGTCTACACAATCAGCCACATCCATGACGACGGCGACAGCAGAGCGCACGTTCACAGGCAAGCAGCCGCTCACCCAGCAGGATCTGCAGGTCAGTCAGGTCCGTTTCCTTTGAGCATGTGTTGTTGGTGTCTCCTCATTTCCACTCTTTTGTTTGGCAAGAAGTAGCTCACTATGGATGCGCTTGTGTTGTGTGCGTGTGCCTCGTGTGTGTTGCTCTCAGAAGAAACAGCGAAGGTCAGATTATTAACGGAGAAAGAAGAACGCTTTGAGAGTTGAAGAAGCCATATTTCCCAAGAGCAAGTTACCACAGTTGTTGTCGCTGACGCGCGTTACATTAGCAGCCAGGTGGACGCACTTATTCACTCGCTCGCTATCTCTTTTTTATTTGTGTTTCTTAAAAGTCTATCTAAACTTCCTCTTCTATCTAAAAAGAAATCAGTGGTGGTGGTGACCAAGATTGGCTGCTGTGCTGTCGTAGGTACCAGGATCTCACCATCCAAGCTCTGCTTATCAGTGTCTTGCTTTGTCTCTCACGAATGCGTTCTTGGGAACACCAGTAGCATCATCCATACTCCGCACTCTCCTAGGCGCTTTATTTTCTCGACACGCGCTGCATCTCTTTCGACAGGATGCGCAGTTGCACGAAACCCACACCCGCCAGCAACGAGAAGATCACGATCGGGCGGAGCACTGGGTTCATAAACAGATCCGTGCGGCCGACCGCATACAAAAACGCAAACTGCATGAGCATCATCGGCGGCAGCCGCTTGCCGCAGCTCACGAGGCTGTCGAGAAGCAGCACGGTGCTCGACGGTACCTCGCCCTTCTTCCACTGCATCGTGCGGAATGTGTGCGCGATGTCAAACACCAGCAGCGCCGTGAGCATCAGCAGGTTGTGCAAGTACATCCACAGCTTGCACGCGTAGCGAGGATGCATGAGCGCCGGGATCGAGAAGATGCTCCCCCACATCATCACGAGCACTAGCACAAAGCCCGAGAGGATCGGCGTGGACGACACCGCGTACAGGATGCTGCACGAAATCTGGCACGCCTTGCGCATCGCCTTCGAGTTGAAGATGTCCATGGAGATCGACTGCGCGTTCCCCGGTGCCGGGAGCCCCCAGCTCGACAGTCGTCGCGGACGCCCATTCGGCTCGCTGTGCAGACGCAGACAGAGCGCAACGTAGGAGAACCACGCGAACGAGAAGATCACGGTCAGCGACACGAACTTGGCGATGAAGTACCCGAGGTGGTCCTCGTTCAGCAAGTCGCGGAACTCCTGCCAGTGCCAGAACACCTGGAAGTACGTGTACGGCAGCCAGAACCACGGCTTGACGGTTGCGCCGCTGTACTTGTAGCTGAGCAACGGACCTGGAATGCTCCCCGCCGACGTGTTCTTGTCTTTGCACTTGTACAGATCCCAGTTCAGACGCTCGTAGAACACCATGTGGTTGATGCTGTAGTAGAACGGCAGGCGGTGCACGACCGAGTCAGGTTTCGGGGTGGGCAATGGAGACAGCGAGCTCCCTTCATCAATGCCAGTGTCGATGTCGTCGTCAAAGTAGAACAGCGGGCTCTCTTCGAACGCTTCAAAGAGACCGGGCAGGAAGCCCTGCGTGATGCCCACGTAGTTGTACTCGCGACCGGAGATCATGAAGCTGTCGATCGCGTCCGAGTACAAGTTGCGCGCCGCGATGCTCTCGGGGGAGATCACCAGCAGACTGTTCGAGTACACAACCGACTGCCCGTTGTCTACGGCGCAGAACTGCGTGCACGCAAAGATCTCGTCCAGGTTGCGCAGCACCAGATTCTCTGGGTCCAGATACACGACGCGCTTGAGCTTGGAGATAACAGGGTCGTCCCAGATCACCAGCTTGTTGCGCATGTGCAGCAGCTGCGCGCGGTGGTCCGTGATGCTCGTGTGCAGGAACACGTTCGGCACGCCCGTGCGCACGATCTCGATCTCCGGGTCGTCCTGCTTCAGGATCTGCGCCTTGGCCGCGTTGATCCCGTCTTTCGGCACAAGCACGAGCTTGCGGAACACGGTGTTCGACTCCTTAACCGACTTCATCATCACGCGCGTCGCGAGAAAGAGCGCGTCGCTGTCCTCGCCGTGGTCGTAGTAAAACGTCGCGAACGCTGCTTCTTCCGGCAGCAGCTGCGTCCCAGACGACGAGGTCGTGAGCACGCGCGGCGGCTGCTCCATCGCGTCGCAAGGCGAGAGCACGTTACTGCAGAGCAGCGTTACCAGTAGCATCCACAGCGTGGTCCGCACCGCAGAGGACACCCGCCGTCCCGCCATTCTCCTCCTCTTCGAGTCGCACCCGCCCATCGTAAATTGATTGTGCCTACCGATTATCGTCGTGTGCCCCACTGTTTTGCTTTCCGATACAAAAAGCAAGAGAGAAAGGGGGATTCAAAGTACTCTTGATTCTCTTTAAAATATTACCAATTTAAACATGTCCAGCAGATTGGTTAGATATAACGGTACTGCTTGCTCAGATTTATTTCAAAGAATCACGACGCGAACTGAGCTGGTGTCGTGATTAACCATGAGGCTGAGGAGCTCATCAGGCTTGTGGTGTGATCTTGCTTGAGCAGCATCTGTGGCAATGAAGTTGCCCGACCAAAGAGTTCACTCTCTCGGGTGGTAATCTAGATACAATATGTGTTACCACCACTCCCAAGCATTCCGATCCCAAACCTGCGACTTCGCGTCAGCTGCAACTCGACATACATCCTTCAGTTCTACAGCCCGCGCACTCGTTTCGTTGGCTCCTGCTCAGAAATTTCGGTAGTGACCACGCATCTCGTTCACTCTCTCTCCCCGTCGCCGTTGTCACCAGTTGCATTGAGACCCAATACTCATCTCACCCGCGAAAAGTCGACAGGGTATATCTCTCAAGGATCGTGCTTCCAATGTATTCTGGTCAGTCCACCGACAGCTTTTGTCGACAAGAATACAAAAGCGATCATTGCAGAGCGGTTAGAGAATCCAAACAACTGCAGTGCAGCGAGTGAACCACGTGGGTGCGACTCCTGGAGCAGCTATTCTTACTTCACCAGATAACCGCGTGCAAATATAGGTAGCCCCGCCCCCTCAGGTCGTCCTGATTCCACATATCTGCCGAGTTTAGACTTGGCCAGCCGCTCGCTGCCCTGAAGCATTTATCTGCGGAATTCCTTCCTTGGCCAGCTATAAATGGTGCTGAAACGCGTCTATTTATATATAGCGAAAGAGAGATCCCACATATTTGCGTGGCTTGTTTGAGAGCCTGCCTCTCTGCTGCCGCATGCGTCGGGTCCTTCATTACGCTCTTGGAAGGAATTGCGGCAAGCAACAAAACGAGAAACCGCCCGTCCGCCAGCAAAGCCGAGAAGGATCTCGCGCTCTAAAGCGACGCAGTAGGGATTGAAGCGCCTCTCCGTCACAGTAATCACTCGCTCACGCCGTCAGGTCAAGAAGCAACGCAGCGCCAAGCCAAAGCAGGTGCGAGTGTGAGAGAGGAGGACGACAGCAACTTTCCTCGCTAAACCAAGCAGTTCCCGTAAGGTCCAGTAGGGCGCAGCGAAGACAGAGACGATGGCGGCTTCAGCAGCTGCAGCAGCAGCTCCGTCGGCCAAGTCCAACAAATTCCAAGCCGCACTCGACGGCTCGCAGTTCGACATGGGCGTGACCCTCGGCACGGGCTCCTTCGGCCGTGTGCGCTTTGCAACCCACAAGGTGAGCTACCTTCTACAGCGCTGTTCTCCGTTTACGCTTGATGTCTCTTGCGCTGTTGATTGACCGTGTGAATGACTTTTTTCTAGACTACGACGACATACTGGGCGATCAAGATCCTGAAGAAAGCCGAGATCATTCGTCTGCAACAGGTATGTTGTGTCATTGCTAGGGTACCACCTTGATAATGTGCGTACCAGCATATACCCATCGCTCATACACGATTTTGGTTGTGTGAATGGGTAAATAGGTGGAGCACATGCTGTCCGAGAAGTCGATCCTGCTTTGTCTCGACCACCCGTTCATCGTGAACCTCGCGGGCACGTATCAGGACGCCAAGTACCTTTACATGGTGCTCGAGTACGTGATCGGCGGTGAGTTCTTCACGCACTTACGGAAAGCTGGGCGGTTCGACAACAACACCGCCAAGTTCTACGCTGCGCAGGTCGTCGCGATCTTCGAGTACATGCACGCGCAGGACTTCATCTACCGCGACCTCAAGCCCGAGAACCTGCTGCTCGACTCGGAAGGGTACATCAAGATCACGGACTTTGGGTTTGCGAAACGTGTGGCGTTCAAGACATACACGCTGTGCGGTACGCCCGAGTACATCGCCCCCGAGGTGCTGCTCAACAAGGGTCACGGCAAGGGGGTCGACTGGTGGACGCTCGGCATCCTGCTCTTCGAGATGCTCGCCGGTCAGCCGCCATTCTGCGACGACGACCCCATGGGCATCTACCAGCAGATCCTCTCGGGGAAGCTCAACTTCCCGCGCTTTTTCGACCGCAACGCCAAGGCGCTGATCAAGCGCCTGCTCACGGCGGACCTGACGAAGCGATACGGCTGTCTGAAGAACGGTGTCGAGGACATCAAGAAGCACAAGTTCTTCTCGGGTGTGAGCTGGGACGACCTGCTCGCGCGTAAGGGGGCCGCGCCGATCATCCCGCGCGTGACAACAGCGAGCGACACGTCCAACTTTGACCCGTACCCGGACTCGTGCGAAGACGCGATCGTGCCCGTGTATAATGGAAAAGACCCGTTTGCAGATTTTTAGGCTGATGACGCGGCGACGTCTGGGAACATGGCATCGGAGAGATAGTGTGGGATTTCTTATAAGGTGGCAAGCAGCGAAAGCCACCGAGTCCATTACGAAGAGCAGGGTAGGCAAACAGACGAAGACTGAGAGAGAGGCAAGCAACAGACAGAGAGACAGAGACAGAGACAGGAGAGAATGAAGGCATTAGGATATGTATATCAACAACAAATTATCAGCTTTTTAGGATTTTGATAGAGGGACCAGCAAGCGATCATGCCTGCCATCTTCTCAACGAGCTGACACAAACGCTGCTGGGCTCTATTGATTTCGTTTCGTGTTAGTGACTCAATGTATTGCAAAACTAGAGCTTGGAGTTCGGGAAGAGGTACTTGTCGCCCGCGAACTTGTAGTAGTCGCTCTTGCCCTGCACGACGCGCATGCAGCGACCCGCGTTGTCACCTTCCTGCACGGCGGCTTTGAACGCGTTCACGACATCATCGACCTCCATGAATCCGCCCATCTGCGAGACGTACTCTGGGGTCTGGTCAGTCGCGAGACGACCCATCGCGGTGTTGGCGAAGCCCGGGCAGATCGCAAACACGCGGATATTGTGGCTCTTCTTGAGAGGGTACAACGAGCGCGTGAGACCCACGACACCAGCCTTCGCAGCGCCATACTCTGGCATGGCTGGGGCCGGGCCCAAACCTGCGAGACTCGCAATGTTCACCACCACACCTTCCTGGCCCTTTGGCAGATTCTTGTAGTAGTCGATCGCCACTTGTGTTCCGCGAACGACCGCAGTCAAGTCGATCGCGATCACGCTCTCCCAGTTGCGTGGTGCACCGTCGTCGTAGAACGATAGATCGCCCGCAATACCAGCGTTGTTCACCAACAGGTTCACCGGTCCGTCAAAGAACTTGGTCGCAAAGTCGAACACACGGTGGAAGCTCTCGGACTCGGTCACGTTCTGGCGCACCCACGCGACGCGCTTGGCGCCGAATTGCGCCTGGAACGCCTTGCCCGTGACCTCGAGCTGCGTGGCGTCGATGTCCGTGATGACGACCTTGCCACCTCCCGACAGGATGGCGTTGGCGAAGCCCTTGCCGAGTCCCGCGGCGCCTCCCGTGACGATGCCGACGACCTGCGAGAGCTCCATTCTGCTGATGCTGATGATGTCTGGAGTGTGCTTGTGCTGTTGACTGTGGATTCTGAAGTGACTGCCACGCAGCTCTGATTGTTTGACTTGTGTTGACGTGTGATTTTTAAGGTTCAATGTAACATTTCAGGGATGTACAATGTGTAACGAGTTCAGGAGGGTATAAATATATGAAGACTAAAATGCTTATTCAGTTGTGTTCGCATCGTGCCTCTAGAGTTATTAGTTATTACAGATTTACTGGCTGAAACGCGGGACAAAAGTCACCTTTCAGCTTTGAAGCCATTATTTTCCTCGAGTGGCAGCAACTTCATACTCTAAGGTAATATTTGCCTCTTGCTCCTTGCTATCATACTACATTCCACGAATGCTAATGAATACACACCTCGACTAGCCATGATCACATTCAACTGTTTGCCTTTTTTTATACAAAACCAACACACATTTGCACATGTGTATCACAAAGTTTCCTTCCCACCTTCAAAATTGGAAATTGGTTCGAGAGCACAGCGCCATCGGATTCGAGTCAGCTTGACATGGGTACTGACGTCTGGGCTCGATTAAGGGTGATCTTTTCTTTCTCCATCTCTCTACCTTTCTATCTCTCTCGCTTTCTTGGGATGTCTACTCGGTGACTGCAAACAAGTGGTGTGCGCACGCGCTTGCTCTGCCTTGATCTCGCGAGCCACGCTGCACACGACCAAAGTTGCTCGGATCACCAATGTCAGCAAAGAACGCGTCGACGACGTTCGAGGCCTCCATCGGTCCGCACTGTTCAGTAGGGGTACTCAAGAACTACCTCCGCCACGAGCGATCACCTTGGTATTGTCATGGCGACTCAGCGGGATCACTGCGCGAGTAGGAAGGTACCTCTTGTACCCTAGAGCTTGGAGTTTGGGAAAAGTTGCTTGTCACCCGCAAACTTGACGTACTCGCTCACTCCCGGGATGAGGCGCAGCACACGACCAGCGTTATCAGGCTCTTTCATGGCTTTTGTGAACGCACTGACCACGTTGTCGATCTCCATCACACCGCCCATCTTTGCCATGAACTTTGGGGAATTGTTTGCTCCACGTAGCATCCCAGTTTTTGTGAAGCCCGGACACATTGCGAACACGCGGATATTGTGGCTCTTCTTGAGAGGGTACAACGAGCGCGTGAGACCCACGACACCAGCCTTCGCAGCGCCATACTCTGGCATGGCTGGGGCCGGGCCCAAACCTGCGAGACTCGCAATGTTCACCACCACACCTTCCTGGCCCTTTGGCAGATTCTTGTAGTAGTCGATCGCCACTTGTGTTCCGCGAACGACCGCAGTCAAGTCGATCGCGATCACGCTCTCCCAGTTGCGTGGTGCACCGTCGTCGTAGAACGATAGATCGCCCGCAATACCAGCGTTGTTCACCAACAGGTTCACCGGTCCGTCAAAGAACTTGGTCGCAAAGTCGAACACACGGTGGAAGCTCTCGGACTCGGTCACGTTCTGGCGCACCCACGCGACGCGCTTGGCGCCGAATTGCGCCTGGAACGCCTTGCCCGTGACCTCGAGCTGCGTGGCGTCGATGTCCGTGATGACGACCTTGCCACCTCCCGACAGGATGGCGTTGGCGAAGCCCTTGCCGAGTCCCGCGGCGCCTCCCGTGACGATGCCGACGACCTGCGAGAGCTCCATTCTGCTGATGCTGATGATGTCTGGAGTGTGCTTGTGCTGTTGACTGTGGATTCTAAAATGGCACACTTCTTGTTGACTTGACAATTTGATCCAGAGGTTGAAGGAGTGTCAATCATATGTGGGAGGATATACGTAGTGAAAGTAAACATTGCATACTAACAAGGTATCTTGTCTGCAGTCTTGTATGGGATATATATTATTACAGGTTTTATGGTTAAATGCGGTCAAACTGGTTTTACACTATGAGACCGCATCATTAACCCTGCGTCAAGCGTTCACTACTCATAGAGCAGCTGTTGCATTGGTGCAATACGTGGAGATCAGCAATGTGAGCATGAAGCAAAATCGTATTCATACACTCATTCAACAAGTTTGCATTTGTTTCTTACAAACCAACACATTCTTCGCACATACGCACTCGACCTCTCCACACTTAAAGCTTGGAGTTTGGGAAGAGGAACTTGTCGCCGGCGAACTTGTAGTAGCCACGCTTGCCCTTGACAATACGCAGCACGCGGCCGGCGTTGTCCGGCTCTTGCACGCCTGCGACGAACGCGTTGATGACGTCCGACACCTCCATCAGTCCGCCCTGCTCATCCGTGTACTCCGGGACAGTCTCGGTCGCGAGACGACCCATCGCGGTGTTCGTGAAGCCCGGCGCGAGAGCAAACGCACGGATGTTGTGGCTCTTCTTGAGAGGGTACAGCGAGCGCGTCAGTCCGACGACACCAGCCTTGGCGGCAGCGTACTCTGGCGAGAATGGCACGGCATTAAGACCCGCGAGACTCGCGAGGTTCGCGATCACGCCCTCCTGACCCTTTGGCAGCTTCTTGAAGTAGTCGATCGCGACCTGCGTGCCGCGCACGACTGCGGTCAAGTCAATGTCGATCACTTTCTCCCAGTTGCGCGGCGCACCGTCATCGTAGTAGGTCATGTCACCAGCGATACCGGCGTTGTTCGCGAGTAGGTTGACCTTGCAGCCAAAGTACTTGATCGCGTAGTCGAACACCTCGTGGAAGCTGCCCTCATCGGTCACGTTTTGGCGCAGCCACGCGACGTTCTTCGCGCCATACTTGGCCTGGAACGCCTTGCCCGTGATCTGCAGCTGGTGCACGTCGACGTCCGTGATGAGCACCTTGCCGCCGGCGCTGAGGATGGCCTCGGCGAAGCCCTGTCCGAAGCCCGCAGCCGCGCCCGTGACGATGCCCACAACCTGCGAGAGCTGCATGGTGATGACGCTGATGGATGGAGAGAGAGAAGAGAGTCCGATGCTGTGGCGCTTCGGACGCGGATTCGATAATGAAGCATGGTGGTCGTGGCGGCTCTTTTGCATGGGCAGGGCGAGCAGGTTTTTATCCCCAGCGCCAGACTCAGATTCAATCTCATCACAAAATGTTGGAATTTCAAAGGGTATTGTATTATGCAGTTTCAACAAGACTAATTTGAGATTGGTGTGGTAAGGTACCTTCAGGAGTATGTGTTTGAAGAGGTACTTGAAGCATGGTTGAATATCTCTTGATCAGTTGACGTGAACAGCATCAACGTCCGATTAACCGGTATCCTGCAGCCCTCGTTTTTCCCTAGCATCAGTTTACCTGTATTTTTTTGTTTTAATCGGTATCGGAATAGCATCGGTATCCAAACCTTCAAGTACCATTTCACATATAAAAATACCGGTATTTTTAAAAGTTTCCCCTTGATTAGAAGATAACAGCTCTCATCACAGACACGCACATCTTGGATCGCAATTTCAGTTCAAAGTCAGCGACAATAATGGAGCCGGAAACCGTGGTGCTGGCGCTGCTGCTCGTGGCGGCCGGCGCGCTCTACTTCTTCTTCGTGGAGCGCCCCAAGAAGCAGCAGCTGCTGGACGCGCAGCGGCTCAAGCAGAAGGTCGCGGAGCAGAATGCCGAGCGTGCCGCGGCTGCCGCGAAGAAGCCCAAGACCAAGGCTAAGCGCGTGGACATGACCGCGGAGAAGAAGAAGCAGAGCCACCAGGACAGCGAGTCGGCCTCTTCGACGCCCGAGCATCCACTCAACCTGCACGTGATCAAGGGCCACAAGTACGCGGTCACGGCCGCGGTATACAGTCCGAATGGCAGGTTCATCGCGACCGCGAGCACGGACCGCACGATCCGTCTCTACTTGCGCGAGACGCTGCACGACAAGAACGCGCGTCCGCAGCAGATCGCGATAGAGTACGACCACGTGACGGCCATGACCTTCAGCTGCGACGGCAAGACGCTCGTCGTGGTAACCGAGGGCGGCTTGCTCAAGATGTATCGTACGTACCAACGTACACACATTTGTTCACATGATGTTTGCTGGGTTTCATAGCACCATTCTTGTGTGCGATTGCCTGTATGCTAACAATGTTGTACCTGCATGTGGTTATACAGAGAAACTGCGCGTGAAGCCTGAGCTGGTCGCGGAATTCCCGGTCGCGCACAAGACGGACGTGCACTCGGTGCTCATGAACGACATTGGAAACGTAAGCGACCAAACGTGTATACACTACCGATTGAGGGAATTGCATTAATACTGACGCTGCTATGATACATGACGAATACTGTAGTGGGCGACGCTCATCACGTGCGCGGGAGACGCGGACACGGACGTGAAATTCTGGAGCCTGAGCGGCAAGCTGCTGCAGGTCGTGAACACGAATCAGGTGGCCAACTACCACTGCGTTGGCTCTAAGGACAACCGCTACATCGCTGTGGCTGCGTACACACCTGAGGTGCGCATCTTTGAGATCACGCGCGAGAAGAACGGCCTTTTCAAAAAGGCCAACAAGATCATGACGCTCCAGGGCCATCGTGTACGTGTTTATTATCAAACTCGCGGTTTGCTTCATGGTGATTTGAATGACTCAGTAACTGATATCATGGTTCTCTTTCACTTCCTATTGGGATGAATTATGCAGACTGGTGTGCTGGATCTGGCGTTCGATGGCTCGGACTCGGTTGCCGTGACCCACATGGTCACTGTCTGCAAGGACGCGTCCGTGCGGTTGTGGGACATCAACGGTACGAAAGGCTTTTGCTTGTCTTTTATGTTAATAATCTAGAGTACTGATGTTGTCTTCGTTTGTTCCTTGCAGTTCGCTACGTGGTGTCGGAAGACCCGAAGATGCTCAAGAACTTCAATGCGAGCGAGCAAAAGCCGTATCAGTCGGTGGACCTGTCGCCAAACTCCAAGGTAAACAAAGGCTGATGCTTATATGCGAACCGTATAAACTGATTCTAAAAGTCTTCTAACTTTGTGATCGTATTGCATCTGTGAACATTTAGCTATTCGCTGCGAGCCGCGACCACGACATCCTCTTCGTGTCCACTGCGGATGGCAAAGAGCTCTCGGTGATCCCGAACGCGCTCGAAGACGCCATCAAGCGCATCGTGTTCTCGCCAAACGGCGAAGAAGTCATGGTCGTGGGCAAGAAATGCAAACAGGTCAAGATCTACAAAGCCCCCAAGCTCTAAGCTGACAGAGACACAGAACCACAGCTCAGCACGACGACGCTAAAGAGCCTTAGACAACGAACGCAAACGTCATAAACCAATTTTCAAGAAACACCAAACTCGTTGCTGACAATTTCTCACATTATAAACGCTAACACCATTCTCCATCTTCACACTGACTTTTCAATTTCGCACTTGTAAGAAGAGGTCTATGGTATTGGCAGGATCTCTAATAACTTCCACTTAAGCATCTCGATGTTCTCCGCGAGGATGTTCTTGTCCGAGCGGCGCACGACCACGGCCATGCGCTCATGGAGCTTGCGGTTGTCCACAGGAGTCTCGTCATCCTCGCTCTGCTTCTCGCTCTCCAGCGCGCGCAGCAGCGCGTCGTCGCTCTCGAGTGAGCCGACTTCAAACTCCTCGAGCATCTTCTGCAGCGTATAGATGAGGCGCGTGAGCATCGCGTGCTCGTTGTCAAAGTTGAGCACCTCGCCGTCGAGCGCTTTGGCGGCCAGCGCCTGAAGCTGCTCGCTCGAGTCGCACTCAATCTCCTGGATGCGCACGGTGATGAGTAGCAGCTCGTTGAGCTCGTCCGGCGTGAGCTCGAACGGCGTGGTTGAGTGGTCAAAGCCGTTCTCGGCGAGCAGCTCCGCCTTCTCTTCAAAGTGCGACGCCGTGGTCTCGTCCATGGGCACCCACAGGTCGAGTGCGTCGAACGGGTTCTGATCGATCACGAACCCGTAGAGCGCAAGCAGCTTGTGGTTCGAGAGCGCGCCGTAGTTGATGAACATCTGTGCACCGGCGGACCAATGCTGGTGGCTCACGAGTTTGAAACTTTGCGTCTCGAGGTCGAAGAAATGGTCCATCTCGGCCTCGGGGTCGTGATTGAGCATGTCGAACACTGGCACCATCGCCTTGACGCGTGTCATGCCAAAGAAGTTGTCGGCCGATGATGATGACAACTCGCGTTCGTCCTGGTTCACCACAAGGGACGACTCGGAGCCGCTCTGCGAGCCGTCTGACTTGGCCACGCGCAGCGACACGAAGCGGCTCCAGATCGTCGAGAGTGCCCACTTGTAGCTCTCCAGCGAGAAGCACTCCTCCAGTTGTGTCTGCGTGAACTCCGAGCTTGTGGTGGCGTCACTCAACAGCGCGTCAAAGAGCGGCTGCAGCACAGCAACTCGAAGCTTCGCGTAGTCGTCCGCGACCTTCTGCTCCATCTGCTGCGCAATGAGAAACAGATTCGAGCCGCGCAAGCGCTTGAGCTCGTCGTCACCAAAGTAGAGCACGTTGTGGTAGCAAGTGGGCAGCAGTTCAATGTGTTTGCTCCATGTGGAGGCCGCGCGCGCGACGTGCTTCTCGTAGAGCAGCGCGATCGCCAGCTGATCGTCCTCGCGGTCGGCGTCGCTCTGCTGGAAGAACGCGAGCGCCTGCAGGTGGTTGGTGGTGGTCGATGGGTGCTGCTCGTGCACCGAGCGCACCGTGAGCAGCGACAGGAGCGGGATGCTGAACACCTGTGTGTGCGGCGCCACGTCCTCGGCGATGAACACGCCTCGCTCGTCCGGCGCCTGCAGCTCGTAGACAAAGTCCGTCGCGATCGCCACGCCCAGCGTGCGTTGTGCCCACTCGTTGTAGCCCACAAAGTCGTTGTTCGTGAGGGTGGTGCTGGCGCTCATGAGTGTCGTCTACAGTGGATACTGAGCGATTGCTGATTGGGGTGGAGTCGTTGCGTTTGTGCTTGCTTGTGCCTGCTTGTGGAGGGTTGTGTTGTTTGTTGTTTTGCGTGTTTGTCCTGTCAGTGATCGAAACGCTCGCGGGTTCGGGGTGCGCTTGCTTTGCTTTGCTTTGCTTGCCTTGTCTTTGACGTTCGCGCCGCCTGTCAAGATGTAATGTGGTAGATCAAACGGCGGCGCGTTTGCTGACTTTTTGTCTCTGTCTCTGTCTCACTTGGACGACGCGGTCCCTCCCGTCTACTATATAGCGAGTGACGCATTGCATTGTATGCGCTGTGTGAGTTGGAGCGGGCGGGTGGGCGAGCGTGTGTGCTGCCTTCCTGACTTACTATTTCTGGCGATAAGCTCAGAGCGTGTGCTGAAAGTGTGCAAAGCCCTTCTCTCCCAGAGGGGATGTTAGGATATGAGGCCTTGCGCGCGCCGGATACCTTAGCCCTTGTCTGCTGTGCAGTGTTTATTGTTGCTGTTGTTCTGCACACAAACAAGTGCGCCACACAACTGACCATCACTCTGGTAAACTCACAACGCGAGCAAGTTTGCCTTAGAGGAGCAAACAAAAACTGCAGCAAACTCGCACATGCAAAATGGATCCAAGTCGCGCGCAGTTGCTGCGTCGGATTGCGTGTGTGTGTGCACAATCCACAGGTACCAACACGCTCATCCAAACATAACTGTGTGATGATCTCTCATTTCTTTTTTTTGTGCAGTCTCTCATCCGCATTCGCATTTGCCGTTGCCAAAGCAAACAAGCAAACCAGCTCAGCAAGGCAGACAAAAGTCATAGAGCAGGGGGGGACAATGGAAAACGGCGCGTGATTGGCTCGTTGAAGCTTCAGGCGAGTGCCACTGCCTACGTGGAAATGCGTCAAGTTTGGTCCGTATCTTGCTGGGTCACTGCGGTGACACGCTCATCTGGTTCAGAAGGATATCATATCTAAGAGGTAATTTGATCAGATTTGGCGGCAGTCATACCATCAAGATTGGAGGGTATCAGATATCAGCAGGTTTTCGAGCCACTTGTTCCGCTGGATGGGACGGGAGGGGACAGACAAAATGAGCAAGGGGCTTGCTGGAGTGCTGCTGCGTGAATGAGTGCACGCACACATGTGTGGGCCTTGTGAGAGAGTCTGCTTTCAACTCAACTGCTGAACGGAAAAAGCGCACGCGTCACCAGCAACAACACCAGCACTAGCAGAGCGCTGTGTCTTCCAAGACATCTGCGCTTGCTGCCTAGAGTTTGTCCTCCCATCGAGTACTGTACTGTACGTGCTATTAGAATGGTTCTCTCTGCATATACACACAGCGCATGCTCTTCAGAGTGCATACAAACAAGAAACAAGAAGACGCGAGCTGTTTTCTTGCTCGCTTGTGCTCGCGTGTCAGTGTGTGTGTGTATGACTGACTGGGCTTGTGCTGTTGCTCGCGTTCTGATCCCAGTCGTAATAACAACCAGCTGGATTTTGTTTACCATTTTCACCAGCCTTGTCCAGACCGCAGCTCTCGTTTTCCGCTTGCGCAAAACAAACGACTTGCTTGCGGAGTGAAGCAAGAGGGTCGGTCGCACAAACAAGCCTCTACGTGTCGCGCAAGTATTTGTCGCGCTCTCGTCGGCAGCTCCCCCTCACGGTATGTGCTGAGCTTGCGTGTATTGTACTTGTTGCATGTGCGTGTGGTATGGATGATGGCCCCCTTCCCTCCCTCTCCCCATTCGCGTCGACGGAAATGTGCGCGTGCACGTGCCATCCGCATGAGCGTTTGCTTGCGCAAAAAATGCACGTACATATGCGCAAGCACATTTCCATCGACGACTTGCGTCTTGCGCATTGCGCGTGCCGCGCCAAGCAGCAACCCACACAGCTTACGCTGTTGCGAATGCGTGAGTGGGGGGGGGGTCAAGCAAGCAAGTCACCAAACAAGCACAAGCAAGCAAGAACCAGCGCGAAGCGGTGCGCGAACGAAAGAAAAGAAGAAAAACGGTGTAAAAATATCATCATCAGCACCCGCACGCGCAAATGAAACCGCTGCTACTTGCTTGTTTATTTGCTGAGTCAAGAGCGAGCAACCCATCGATCGATCTATCCATCTATTCATGGACGCGACGCCAGTCCAGCATGCCCACGTTAGTGCCTTTCGCACACGATTGGATTGCTCACCTGTGCATTATGTCTATGGATGTCGACTGTGTATTGCATTGTAGCTCTTGCGCCGCCGTGGAAGGAAAGAACGAAGAGTTCTCACACAAGCGACCAGGCGTCAACCAACCGTCAAGTTAATTCAATCCATCGGCTCTGTCGCGTTACGCTCGCCCCACTGAAAGGAAAAAAAAAGATTCGGCGTCTTCATTCATCTTTCGAGAGTATAGCAGCGAGAGGATCAAGCCTCGCGTCAATCCAAATTTTGGAGCCACGAGCACGCGTGTATCTTCTTCCAGTGTCTGCCAGCTGGTGGAGCCAATTGAGCACGTTCATTCGTGAAGAAGCGCGCGCAGAAGCATGCAAAACCGTCCGCCGTCTCCCGCCGACGACCAGTCCAGCGCGCTTAAGAGCCAAGTCGTGTACGTGACAAGCAAGGCGTCTGCTGTGGTGGGACATGACATAGATGGGTCCATTTTGGTTAATGTTCTAATGATCTGCTTGCTGTGATTGCTTCTCTCTCCAGTCGGATCCAGGATCTGTCGATTAAAGCGTCTGCGTCTAGTGGTGACCTTGCGAGCCATCTCGAGAGCACAAGTCCACCGCCACCCCCAGCGCCACCAGCTCCTCCAGTAGCAGATCCCCAGAACAACGCCCAAGAAGAACGAGAGCGAGGAGGACTCTCGGTGCGCACAGCAGTTCCGACTGAATCGTCGCCGCTCAAGCGCAAGAACAAGCGCGCGAGTCTGAGTCCGACCGCGAAGAAGAAGACGTCGCTGAGCGATGTAGTGATTGCAGAAGGAGAGCTCGTGGTCGCGGAGGAGCGCACACAGCGAGATCGCGACGCTGTACTGCGGACGCTTGGATCGGTACGCGCAATGGGATGACTGATTGTGTGTCTGTGTGTGTGTGTGTGTGTGTGTGTGGAGATCTCGACAGCCCA
>JALBZB010000847.1:0-17122 GCA_038050625.1 Pythium sp. MPC-2022a | reverse complement strand
ACACATGCAGAAATAAACCTAGTCGACTGATATATAAAACCTTGGGTTCACTTGAGGTTCAACTCATAGGACTTGAACTTGAAGTTCCGTGGAAAATTCCCTGCGAAGTGACTGGCTGGCGCCATCACTTCAACCCGTAGTGACACGTCGCTTGCGTCACAGCGAAGTTTCCCAAGAGCAGGAACCATCATTCTGTACTTGATTAGTACAGAGGTCTCATGACGTCATGTGATGACGTCACTCATGTATGTGGGGATCTTTTAGCATAATCAATGCATCATCTCCGCACCCACAATGCACAGCGAAAGTGGAGTGTGGCACACAGAATCAGTAATATGATTCACCTTCATGTAATGGCAGCTCGTTGGCCCATTACAATATCTGTCTCACTTGTCGCTCGAGCTTATTCAAGCTGATGAGGCGCTTGGGATTCGGTTTGTCTGTCTTCCTGCAAACGCGACTCACTTGGTTCAGCCAATGGATATTGCGGTGTTTTCGTCGTACAAGAAGAGAATTCGCGCGTTAGCGCGAAAATTCATGTTCGTCACAGGTACAAGCTTTTTGGGTGCTTTCATGTTCAAGATGACGAGTTGCACTAATTGTGGCGGATATTGTGTACATTAGGTTCTTACCACATCGACAAGCGAGCTGTCATCCGACTGGGCTCTGCAGCGTGGAATGAATTAGTCATCGAGAGCAACTCCAAGTCCGACTTTCGTGCTGCCGATCTCTTTCCACTCTCAACGGACCAGCTATGACGCCAGTACGACCTCTTTAACAGTGGAGGCGCAAGGAAGAAGAGAAAGACAGCGTCGTGGCTTCAGCACAGAGCAGCTGTTCGTGCAGAAATACTCACTCTCCCCGCCAGAGGCCCTGAAGAGCGAAAGCGCCCGACGAGGAGGACTGTAGACGTCGCTGGACGCCTTCTCACCAGAGAAGATCTAGTGATCGCCTCTCGTTCAGTTGCAGAGATAGAAGCATAGATAAAGCTCTCATTTGTTGGGTTCAAATAGATAGGATGTGGGATTATTAACTGTTTTCCTCCTTATCTGACACAAATTTTCTATTAATTTATTTGAGATTGATTTTTATTACTAAAATATTATTTAAAAAACTTTATATTTAGATAAAGAGTGTCGAGAAAACAAAATGGCAGCACTTCGATCATATTAGCTAAGAAAGCTATTGCGATAGCTTCTCCATCTTCCTGCGATAGCTCATCTCGTTTGCGACGCTTTCTAGACACTTGTAGGCACGTTTGATACTGCCAAGCAGCCCTTGGTAGCTTGTGCGTGAGCTTTAAAGCCCACCAAAATGAGCCGAGTAGCAGCTCAACGAACGGCTCGGCTGCTCGTGCAATCTTTGACGCCGCTTGCGGTCCGGCCATTCGTACAGCTAGCTCTGGAGACGGTACTCTGTTTTGACAAGCTGTAGCAACAATCCGATTAGAAAAATGATGCATACCTATTGAGAAAACGCTTCCGCTGTCAGGGACTCATGCTCACCAGGAAGCTGCCTTCAACCCGTAAATGCGCATGGACTGCTGTGATAAATTACAGCCATATACAACGTGTTTTATTGGCTGGATTCTTGGCCAATCAGCGGCAATGCTTGCGGGAATTAATACCTTCACAAACAAATGATATTCTACGAAAATACGGTGTTGCTCACATAGAGTTGGGGTTAATTTTATGCCGTTGGTGCAAAACGGGTACCATACAAACATCAAGATAAAGTAAGAGCACTAAACCGAGCGGCGACCAAATCCGAATTATTGTCTTCTCACCATTGTGGTGGACAGCCAATAGCATTAGAAATTCAGTAAAAATGAGAACAAAATAGACAGGAGTCTCTTCTTTGTCGGTATGTACTCAAAATTGTGATTGCTTTGTGCACCTCGAGATTTGATCATTTTTCTTTGCCATTTGAATGACAGCACTAAACTGAGCGCTTACGTTAATCTAATTTTGAACTGAAGAACCTGAACAATTCTCTGCTCTTAACAGTAATGATACAGTGTAAGCCAAAATGTTAGGGACACACCAAAATATTCTCGAAATTTTGAGTTTGGTGCGCCAAAATGAGTTTCCGGACGAGATTTTTAGAGCTTATAGACCCATTCGCGAACGTTCTTGCGGTAAAACTTCGGCTTGATTTGATCTCTTGGTGCTTTAGGACGGCCACAAGAACCGAGGTATTACTTTTAAGAGTGTGATAAAAGTAAAAGGATAGAGGCAAAGCGAGCTGTTTGGGGGCGTTTGATGCATGCTAGCGCTGCATTGAGGCGTTAAACAGTGAGTCGACACCAGGTGGCGTACGCAACATTGTTGTTTTAGCTTTGGGGGCGTCGCATCGATGGGAAGAGCCCCAGATCTGACTGAACTACAGCAGGGTCAAGTGTTGGCGTTCGCGGCGGTGAAGATGTCTATCCGCGACATCGCCAAGGCAGTGGGACGATCGAAGAGCACTGTTCACATGTCCCTTAAGAGCCCAAGCACCTACGGCAGAAAGAAGAGTGCCAGCCGGCCGCGCCAGTTCAAGATCCACGACCTCATGAAACTCAAGCGCTACGCCGCCACCGACGGGTACTCGGGCAGTGAGCTGCGCAAGGAGCTGTGTGTCGACGCTAGCGTCCGCGCTGTCCAGCGAGAGCTCCAGAGATGTGAGCACCTCGCGTACGTAAAGGCAACCAAGACGCCGCGCATGACCGACCGACACACGAAGCAGCGAGTGGAGTGGGTGGAGTGCCAGCTACGCGAGCACACCGGTTAGTGCTGCGTCGTCTTCTCGGACGAGAAGAAGTTCAACCTCGACGGTCCGGGCGGGTGTACGTACTACTGGCACGACCTGTGCGTCGAGATGAAAGTCGCGTGGAGCCGCCACTCTGGAGGCGGATCTATGATGGCGTGGGGTGGGATTTTCTCACTCGGCAAGACGCGCTTCGCTGTGCTTCAAGGCAATCAGGACGCGTTCGACTACCAGCAGACGCTGGCCACGCATCTGTTCGAGTTCATCGATGGCGTTCACGACGGCAACTACGTGTTCCAGCACGACAACGCGAGCATTCATCGTGCTCGCGTGACCAAGGACTTCCTCACCGACTTCACTATCACCACTATGGATTGGCCGGCGCTCTCACCGGATCTGAACCCGGTCGAGAACGTGTGGAGACTCATGGCGCGCAAGGTGTACAAGAACGGACGACAGCACTCGACTGTCTGCGAGCTGAAGGACGCTGTGTTGGCTGCGTGGGATGAAATCACAACCGATCTGCTCATCAAGCTCTTCAAGTCCATAATTGACCAGTGCATTGCTGTCGTGCGTAGTAAGGGCAAGAAGATACCATACCAGAGAAAGTAGTATCCATTTGACGCCGCAATGCAGCGCTAGCATGCATCAAACGCCCCCAAACAGCTCGCTTTGCCTCTATCCTTTTACTTTTATCACACTCTTAAAAGTAATACCTCGGTTCTTGTGGCCGTCCTAAAGCACCAAGAGATCAAATCAAGCCGAAGTTTTACCGCAAGAACGTTCGCGAATGGGTCTATAAGCTCTAAAAATCTCGTCCGGAAACTCATTTTGGCGCACCAAACTCAAAATTTCGAGAATATTTTGGTGTGTCCCTAACATTTTGACGTGCACTGTAACAAACCGCTTTGTGTGTTTTATAACTCGCAACAATGAACTACAGAGCCCGTAATCGAAATACCTACACCCACTTTTTTGCGCTCCTGGTTGAACGAACGCGTTTTAGTGCATGAAATTACCATCAATGAAAGAGCTAAAACGAAGCATTCCGCCAATCAAAACCGCGTTGAAAACGAGTGAGTTTAGCGAGAGCTACAAAAATTCGCCGACATTTTGGCGTGTAATTGAAATACAGACGCCAGTTTTATATTGATTTTAGTATGGTACATCTGTCACCTTTTATTTTGCTGCGATGCCACGCAGCAGCATGCTCTCTGCCGATGAGCAGATCGAACTCCATGCATATGCGTACACAGGAATGGGTGGGAATGCAATCGCTGTCGCAGTTAACCGAAGTAAGGATGTCGTGTGTCGTTTCCTGCGCGACCCGGAAGAGTACGGCAGGCAAAAGCATCGTGGGCGGAAGCCAAAAGTGAGCCCGACAGCTGTTCGTCGACTATTCCGTGAGGCAAGCAGCGGTGATAAGAGCGCGCGACAGCTCTGCGAGGATTTTGAACTGCCAGTTGGTGTTAGTCGCGTTCAACAGCTGCTGAGAAACTCGCCGTATTTCAGCTACGAGAAGCGAGTCACGTCACCGCGGATGACGGAGCGCCATATGGAAGAGATAATCAAGTGGGCAGGCTCCATGCTCGAAGCGAACACGACGTGGAAAAGCATCGTATTTATAAACGAAAAGAAGTGGAACCTGAACGAGCCAGATGGCTACCAATTCTACTGGCGTGACCTCCGCAAGCCCCCGCAAACAGCCATGAAGCACCAGTCCGGCGGAGGCTCGGTGATGATTTGGGGTGTCTTTTGCGCAGCCGGAAAGACGCCGCTTGTGTTCCTCGAAGGACGCCAAGACAGTGTGAAGTACACGCGGACGCTCTCGACTGCGCTACTGCCGTTTGCGGAGGGCATTGCTGGACAAGACTGGCAGCTACAACAAAACAATGCCAACATCCCCACGTCGTCGGTCACCCACGCTTTCTTCGTACTGCACGATGTTCGAGTGATCACATGGCCAGCGCGCTCGCCTGACCTAAACCCGATTGAAAACGTGTGAGGACACATGGTGAACCAGGTGTACGCCTACGAACGGTGTTACAGCAACAAAGAAGAGCTCAAAGGAGCAATCTCGCGCGCATGGGACGATTTGCTTACTGCCTATCTCGGACGACTCATTGGTTCGATGAACAAACGCTGCGTTGCAGTGCTAAACATCAAAGGGCGTAGTACATCATACTAAAATCAATATAAAACTGGCGTCTGTATTTCAATTACACGCCAAAATGTCGGCGAATTTTTGTAGCTCTCGCTAAACTCACTCGTTTTCAACGCGGTTTTGATTGGCGGAATGCTTCGTTTTAGCTCTTTCATTGATGGTAATTTCATGCACTAAAACGCGTTCGTTCAACCAGGAGCGCAAAAAAGTGGGTGTAGGTATTTCGTTTACGGGCACTGTACGACATCGGATGTCCTAGCTCACAGTCCGGGGACTGGTAGTCAACATCAACTGACCAAGTAATACCCCCAGCAACCAGTTTCAGTCTAGCGCCGTCACATGACTGACCACGCTCTTAATCCAATAAGTTGACGGAGAAGTGTTTTATTTCTGGCGTTCGCGTTTAAAAATAAACTCCTCACAGAACTTCTGTGAGGAGCTCTTAGAGGCTCTCTCGCAGTCACACTCACCGTAGCATTTCTTGTACTGAAGTGTCTAGGAGTTCCAGATATGGGCGTCGCTGTGATGCTCGCCGTGGTCCGCACTAGAGGATCTCAGATGTGGCATCGCGTGGCCGCTCTCTGGACTGCCGCCCAGGTCAGCCGCTGCGGAACGTACTCCGTCGCGCGACTGCAGGCTTTTGACGACTACTACCGTGCCACGTCACGGAAGCGCGTTGTGGCGGTGTGCGTACTCACGCCGCTCCCGTCACTAATGTTCCCGCTGCTTCTCGAGTGCATCCCGCTGACGGCGCCGCGGCTAGGCTGGAATGCTAGCTGGAACATCTGGATCCGATGTGTGCTGACCAATACGATGCTCACGATGAACTTCATCACCCAGGCGCGCCAGGTACTCCCAGACCTCGAGATCGCACGATGGCGTATCGCTTGCGTTGCTGTGTGCTCCGGTGTGAGTTTCGCTGGTGTGAGCGCGTTGATTGCTGCGTTGTGGAGGTTCCCGATCCCGTTCGCGTTTGTTGTGACCTCTGTTCCATTTGGATGCCTCGTGGTGTTCTTCTTCGTGATCCTGATCGGCACCAAGCCGTTTGCACAAATGCACCACTTGCGAGAAAAGCTATATCAGCTCGGGCGGATGATGACGGTGCAGTTCACACTGATCACCATCTACCCGGTGTACTCGGCTCTCTTCATGTGGTTCTCCAGCAAGCAGCAGACGTTCTTCCTGCTCGCGCTGCCGGCTTTCAAACTCGTGATGAAGAACCTCATGGCGAGGACGTTCGTCGGCTCGGATCTGGAAGACTCGATTCCAGAAATCACCATCTTCTCGGTCGAGATCTTCAATTCGCTCTACATCTCCGCGTGTCTGCAGATGGCGAACTCCGCGAAGATAACGACGTTCATCGTGATCACGATTGACGTAGTTCAGTCCATCTTCATGGGTCGTGGCGTTCTCAAGCGCTCAGTCATTGTGCTGAAGCCCCATCAGCACACACCAGAGAAACCAGAGGAGGTCGTGCGCGCAAATGTGGGTGAAAGCTGTCGACAACTTCGATTCCTTCGCGGTAATGTGCACTCGGATGAAGATCTCACGGCGCTTGTATCAGTGCCATTGCGCGCTCCAGCGACAGACTGTGATGGAGCAGACACGCATCGGTTCAAGCATATATTTGGGAGTAGGAGTATGAACAGTATCGTGCCTTCGACCCCGATAGTATGCAAAGATCCATCACGGCACGCATCACGGTCGAGAGACGAACGCGCTCTGATCGTCAAGCAAACGCTCGCCATGCTCTTCAACTGCGAGTATCTCGTGCTCATCGAGTACATCGAGTGCGTGATCCCCATTGTCTACGCGATCTACACGTCGACGCTGTTCTACCTGCCGAACGCGGCATTCTACCCACACATCAGGGCGATGACCTCTGAGAGTCTGCACTCAGTTCAGGAGCACCTCGGTGTGTATATCGCGTTGGAGGTGGCGTCTTTACTGGGACTTTGCCTCTTCCTGCGCTTGAAGCTGGGCTTCTCGGCACTGTACCTGCTGGCGTTCGTGCTGGAGACGCACATGGAGATGATCCAGGCGAAGCTCTTCGTATGGGTCATGTACAGCCTCACGTACGGACTCGAGCACGCAGGTATGACACAACAACGGATGTGTATGTTGTTTCCTCAATTGTATTGAGACTAACAGTGGTTGGTGATTGTGTTGTTCTAGGCATGGATTTCTCACTGGCCACGGATTGGCTCAGACACATCACCGACACAGGCGCGTGAGGTATAGCTCGTGCATGAAAAGACACTTTTGGGAAACAGCAATGATATGACCCTAGGCAGCGATACTCTACAGGTATACAGGTTTCGATGCAGCAATGACTTCAAAATCTCGTGCCGCTTTCAATATGTCCCGTAGTCAGCCACACGCCTGAAGCTGATACTAACTGTACGTGTAGGGGCTTCCCTGGTATTGACGATATGCGCCGCAAAACTACTCAAGACCAATGCGAATGAATGACTCTGTCTGGATGTCTGTCGGCATGGAGATGATGGCTGCAACATTTCAAACAGCGTCACCTTGTCAAGAGCATGAAAGCTGAAAATGTGACTGGCATGTGCTACAGTCTCCGTATAATGACGATCGCGTGTGCTGGTGACCCGTTCCCGATGGCGATGCGAAAGCGACAGTTTTTGGAGAATGTTGGTGACCCGTGCAGCCCAGTGGAAGAAGTGTGGCTGGGCTACCCAACAAGTAGTTGATCTGTAGTTGTGGTATGAATTTAGTAACCAAATATCCTTGTGAGGTATCACTGCTGTGGGCTTCTCGCTCTTAGGTAACTCGGCGTTATTTAAGTGCAAGAGCAGGAGTCTCCGTTTTGATGCGAGTGTCTGCGTAACGGATACTGGTACTGCGTTCAGAGCTGAAAGTCTTCCGGGAAATAGTCCCAGGGATAAACGATCTCATGACAAATGAAATGACAACATACGCGTTGTCGTTTCGAGGACCTGGAGCTCTCCATGGCCTAGCACAGTAGACTCAGCAATGTGCAACGTCACTGTAGTCTGAGAGTAGATTGAACTTGAAGTATTAACTTGAATGAAGGAGGGATCCTTTAAACTACCAAATGGAACCAGTCCCATCGCCAGTGATATAATAGGCTATCCATGCTTTGAGGCGGAGAAAGACAGACTGTAACCACGAAGCGCAGGTGATTTGACTTTCCTATTGGAGGATATCGCTCGTGGGAATGCACAACATTCAGTTATCAAACGACACTTGCGTTCCGCAGCAAGGCCCCAACGATTCGGTTATTCTGGCTCCGTTCCTCAATCCCATGACGACTCACTCTGCACCGTGCATTCAAGTGCTTCGCAGTCTTTTGCGAAAGAGAGGCGAGGGGTGCACTCAATTTATTATAGTAGCTCTGTGCAACATTGCACACGTGGGAGGTTTCGAAACCAACCCTCTGCGTGGTACGTCAGCTGACTCCTCACGGTTAAACAGTGATTTTCTCTGGGAGAGCAGCAGTGTTGTCTATCTATCTGTTTCACTGTTTAATCTGAGCGCGCCAACAAGCATCCCAATCGCAAAGCCTCCTCCCCACCCACCCACCCACCCACCCACCTCATCCCACTCGTTCCTGACTCCGCCAGTCATGCCCACCAAAGCGTCGCCTGCTGTGGTGCCGGTGGATTCTGACGTCGGGGCTCTTCAGTTCCCCACGACTGACAATGCGCTGGACGAGCTCTACAAACACGGGCCTTCTCTCGGTGCACTGATCGGCTCTCTCGGCACTTCCAAGGGCGTCGGAAAACCCGTCGCGACCCAGAAGCAGCGGTCACGAAGGATCAGGAAGCGTCCCACTGGCTTACTTGAGTGCATACTCTTCATTGTCGCACTTGGATGTGTCTTGTGGACGCTCTGGCTCATCCTGCTCACTGTGCACCCGAACGACACAGTGAACGAGATCATGAAGACCGAGAAGTACGACAGCGGATCGTTCTGGCTCCTGATCGAGCCGCCGACGACGATCAAGCACGCAGGGGTGTTCGGCTTCGCGATCGTGCTCTCAGGGTACGTGTTCATTCTGCTGAGGCTGACGCTGTGGCGCAAACAACGCGCGTCCCGCCAATCCGCTACCAGTTCGGGACGAGTCGAGTCCGTGCAGCGCAACTTTGACTCGATCAAGCTGAGTTTGCACCAAACGATCACATCGATGGCTTCAGAGTCTCGAGCCAAGTCAATGACGAAGAGTGCTGCGGCTCTGGCGCTGGAGCTGACCTCTGAATCGACTGCGACACGGAAGTTCCTGGTAAGTCACTGGCTGACTGGTCGATATAAATGGGGTGGCGACTAGCTCTGACACTGCTTTGTTTACTGTGTACAACACTTCAGAAAGTGGTTTTCAAGATTGTCGACTTTGGGTTGTACCTTGCGATGCTCGTGCAAAGTCTCGAGAACGGGTACCCGCTCGTGCTGATCTACGTACTTGCAGCGATCATCGTCTTCAACTCCATCGCGTTGGCCATGACAATGTGCCTGAAGAGGTTTCAGTCTGGATTCCTCCAAGTTGTGGTCAACTGCCTGTAAGTCTTCCTACTCTTGGGTAGTATCTGATACCTATTCTGGATCCGTGAACTAAGTCTTCGTTTAACTATGGTTACCTAGGTTCGATTTCCTGATCGCTATCGGGTTTCCGATGATTGTGGTGATGTACTGCCTCTCGACGTTCGAATTTGACCGGAAGAAACTTGCAATCAACGAAGCGGTCTTTCCACCAGGTAGATACGAGCGCCAGGCGCGTGTGATCGCGAATCCAGTCGCTATGGCGAACGTGCTCAACAGCCTCGACTCACTTCGCATCGAGTCGGCGACTACCTTCTTCACTCGCGTGGGGACGAACCTCTCTCTGTGCGTCGAACTCGCGGCGCTTGCCACCCGCAGACACCAGCTGAAGCAGAAAAAGTCGAGTTTATACCCATACCGACACCCGATAGCACTGCTGTTTATCCTGCTCCCATTGGCGATCGTGGTCTACGTCTTACAGAGCATCGCATCTTCGCACATTGCGTGCGCGCCACACCCAGAGTGTGCGGTATACGCCTTCCGGTGGAACTCTATTCGAAACGGAGACCTGACTAAGTGCCCCTGCCTCGCGCTCATTGCTGGAGACGCTTCGCCGAAAACCTACACAGAGTGGCAGTATCCAAAAAACGTGACCGAGAAAGTTGCGCAACTGGCTTCATCAGGCGACCTGCGGGCGGTTCAGCTTACCAACAAACTCTTGCCAGCGCTGCCGGACGAAATGAGACGTTGCACCAACTTGAAACACCTGTGCGTCGTGACATCTTGATTTGTACGATTCTGAGCCTCACTCACTACTAACAATCTCAATGAGATGCATACACACAGAACGTTATTCTACACCCGAACGGAGATGCTGCCACCATGGGCAAAGGAGTTCACCCAGCTCGAGTTCTTGTACGTAGCCATGCTTCTGTGTATCTACGCTTGAAGGATGCGCGGCGCTAACGTTAAATTTGTTCTTATGTAGGCACATTGAGGGCTCCTTGGACATCACAACCCTTGCATCTCTTCCCGACGACCTCTTCGACAACATGGACTCGCTCACATACATCCAGCTCGGAGCTCACTCGAATCTGCGCCGCCTGCCCAATTTCAAGGGACTCGTGAACCTCAAATCGTTGACGCTTGCGCTGTTAGTCAAGCTCGAAGAACTCCCTAATTTCTCGAGTCTTGCCAAACTGGAGTGGATAGCGATGCCTCTTCTTCCAAGTATCGACTACTTCCCCGACATGTCGTCGATCCGCAAACTCCTGGGCTTCGTACTTTCGTACCGTGGACGACCATGTTGCAACGGGTACCTGGACAACAAGTGCAACCTCACGAAGCACGCCTGCTACCTCGATTCATCATGGAAAGACTCCACACCGTTAACGTGCTTGCCGGTGAACCGTACCGACAAGATCGCAACCAAGGCAACGCGCCAGTTCTTTGCGCAATTCCCACTCTCTGTCTGCTCCGAGTCGACCCCGCCTACCATCAAGGAAAACCAGTACCCTCTCGAAGCAGACGTCAACGCCTGCAACGGCACACTGTACCGTAAGTGCACCAAGGCAGGCAACCGCACGGGCATGTGCTACAGTCTCCGTATGATGGCGATCGCGTGTGCTGGTGACCCGTTCCCGATGGCGATGCGAAAGCGACAGATTTTGGAGAATGTTGGCGACCCGTGCAGCCCAGTGGAAGAAGCGTGGCTGGGCTGTCCGAACTCATAGCAGTAACTCGATACGTCAGGTTCGCTAGCTTTGAATGGGTATTGTATCCAGAGTAAATCGAGTCTGGACTCGAGCACGGGCGCCACCCAAGAGCGCGTGTGGATCGACCACGTCAAGATCTCGCTCGTCGGCCGCCAGATGATGACCACGAACGCCGCCAATTGCAAGAGACTGACGATCAGTAACTCCGAGTTCGACGACCCCGTACTCGGCGACGTGCGACGGCCACCACTCGCGCGGGTAGTAGTAGTTGTCGCGATGGCTCCTCGAGTCTCTCTTGTCTTGCTTCACCTTCTCACTCGCTGGAGCAGCATGTTCAAAGAAACTGCTCAGGCGAAGTGTTAAGAATTTTTTCCCCTCTTAAAAATGAATCCCCTAGTTTGTGATACCTCTTTAATTTTGATCAAATACCGATAGAATCTCTCGGACGGGCGACGTCAACAAATATCTTGGCCCCACTATGCAACCGAACTTGTCAAAATCCCGATTAATTATCGAGCGGAAACAGAAAATACCGGTAATTATGAACTTTTCGCCAGTTTACCGAAATCGTACCGTCTCAGTTTTGACCACTCGCAACCAGCGATTATTTTAGAAAGGATTAATTTTAAAAGGTAATTTAAGCAGTTGTAGATAATTATACAGCTACTGTACTACCCTAAAAAGAGCAATTTCAGTGTGAACAAGCACTAAGCAAAGCATTCAACATTGCGATAATGGTGAGCTGGTGGAAATGCACGGCATGCGGCGGCGGCGGCAGCGCTACTGCTAATGGCTCTACGACTGCATCAGCAGCATCCCCATCAGCACCAGGCATAGTACCGCACCTGTTGCTTAAGGAGATCCCACCGAGCGCCATGGTGCCACTCTTCTTCGTCTGGTGCGTCTCTCCGCCACCTCGTGCTTCTTGGAGCGCATTCTCACTTGAACTTTGTATGACGAGCGGCAATATGTGTGCGTGTCCTGTTGCTGTAGCGCTGCGTGCTCGCTCCGCATGGCGTCCTGCGAGAGCTGCCACGTGCTGGTAGACGCGGAGAAGGCGGTAGGGGGCGTGCTGCTCTGCCGGCGCTGCGGCGTCCTCACGGTTTTGGACCCGACGCTGCGCGCGCTACTCGCGATCCCCGCGTTCAATCGATCGTTCCTGGTACAGTGTGTGCCAACGTAACAGCGAGGCACTTGATTATTCTGGACTGATACTGACAGCTACGGTGAATTTTACTTTGCTGTGTGATTGTGACTGTGTAGAATCGAGTGCGGTTCTCTATCGCCGACATTGTGGAGCTCCGCGAGCGCATTCTCCAGTGTGAAGCGCGGCTCAAGAGCGCGAAACAGCACCAGCGCAATGGCTCAGAATCAGCCGACCCTGGATCTGCTTCACACGACGAGCAAGCATTTTTGAGCGATTCCTTGCTGCAGCGCAAGCGCAAGCGAGTGGAGGAAACCACGCCCACAGATAGTCAAGTGAGCCCCCCGCCATCATTCCGCCTAGTGGATACCCTCCCTTCCCAGCAATCGGTGTCCTCCCCCCAGCAGCAGTCACAAGGTTTAAGTGTCGCGGCCCTGGAGACGCAGTCAAAGACTCTGCAGCGTCAGCTCCACGAATTAGTGCGGCAGTGGGAGCAGTTCGCCAGTGAGATGACAGCAGAGCAGTCGACTCCGCTACATCACCACCTGCAGCAGTCGTTCTCGTCCACCCATTTAAACGTAAGTGCTGGCTTCTTGGAATGGATGATAAACTTGCTGTGTGAGTTCTAACCTACCGTGATGCATGTGCAGATCCTCAAGGTCATGTACGACAACACCACAGGCAAACAGGAGGTGGCAGCGCTCACGCGGCAGATCGAGCAGTTCCTGCTGCACCAGTCCACACTGCTCAAGATGAAGTACGACCTGCTCGCCGCCGTGGAGACCTGTCGGGAGATCGAGCAGCTACGCGCTCCAGTGTTCCAGAAGAGCGAGACACAGTCAAAAGTCACGAACCTCATCATCAACTCGACGAAAGAGCAACTGAATCACCGCTACAGAGCATTCCAGGCGCTCTCTCGCCCCTACCTCTCGCTCGTCGGCGCTGCGAACAAGCACCTCTTTGTGCTTTACAGCGCCACGCAGAGTCTCCAGAGTATGCGGGAGACCAGTGAACAGGAGCGCGAGGCGGCGATGATCCAGCGCGAGCTCTTTGGTTCGAACAGCGGCAGTAACGAGAGGGCCGACCACACACGCTCTCGTCGACGCTACGGCTATGGGGCCAAGAGCTCCAGTAGCAGTAGTAATAGCAGCAATGGTATCACGCACACAGCAATAGGCGATCACCATCATCACCTTTTGATAAATGGTGGTTACGACGACGTCTCGCGCGTGCAGCAGACGCTCGAGTTTGGGAACCGCATCACTGAGATCTCAAAGAAAGTGGAGCTCTGGCGCGCGCTCAGCTCAACGATCGCGACTACCTGCGTGCTCAGCGTCTCGGAACTCGCAACCGCAAATGATGCGCCGTTGTCCTAGTAATAAGTACGTGTATTATTTGGCAATACAAGCGACGTATTGAATGACTGACTGATTGACAAATACCTGGAGCTCCCGAGTCTGAAGGGCTCTTTCCAGCTCTGATTGCTTAGCTGTTGAAGATGCGCGTGTACAATTGGTCGTGCATGGCTTGGATGAGGTCGAGCACCGGCGCCGAGGAGTATGAGTCCTGGATGAGGCGGTTCTTCTTGGCCTGGAAGACGCGCTCCATGAGCTCGCGCATGTCAAACTGCGTGCGCGAGGCCTCAAACGGACCAATCAGGTTCAGACGCGTCGCCGCGCTCAGCACGTCGCGGATCACGAAGAACAGGTACATGCGCTGGCAGGTGGCGGCGTCAACTTGGAGCAGCGCGCACACGAGCCCGAACACGACCGCGTGGTGGATGCCTGGGTGCTTCTGGCGCTTGGACTCCTTGCGGATCGTCACGAGCATTTGGAACGCGTCCTGCTCGTGGCTGTGGTAGGTCGAGACTGCGAGGCGCAGCATGGCGGCCCCCTGTGCGAACGACGCCTTCTTGGCCACGTGGTTGGAGAAGAGTGCGGTCGCCTGCGCGTTCAAGTCGAGAAAAGACTGGACGAGCGCGTTCTCGTTGCACGCATTCGCCGCCGCGACACTCTGAGAACTCGCGCTCGCGGCCTCAGCGGCCGAGTGCATCGTAAATACGATCGGCAGCGCGAAGTTGGCCGTCTGGTGCAACGTTGAGCGCAGAAACTGGTCGAGCGGTGTCGGGGTCGAAGGCAAAGATTGGGGTGAAGAGGAGCTCTTGGTGACGAGTCGCTCCTGCACGGCGGCCTCGAGCCCGACCGAGTGCGCAAAGCCGCCCGTGGGGTAGAGCGAGTCGACCATCTGCCAGACCGCCCAGTCGCCTGCTGCTGCCGTCGCGGCCATTGCGATGCACGCGCGTGTTGATCTGCGTGCTTGTTTCTGAAGTGCCTTTGTGAGGAGGCGTGAATGCTCAAACTGAGAGCTGGCTGCATGCTTGTTACCATGAATGAGGTGATGCACATCAGCCGGCCGCTTAAAAACGGGACAATCCCGAAAACCCACATCAAGAACTATAACAAAATGTCCTTTTACGGGAGAAATAGAATTGAAAATGGGACAGGACAAATCCAACACTTCGTACTTAAATGAAGTGCACGTTGTCTTTTGTCTTGATGGTTCCTTGAGACTTGAGCCGCTGACCTTCACTTGTTCCGCTCTTCAGCTCTCCACTTCTTGAGTGTCAGCGCCGAAGAACCAAAGGGCTCTATTGTGTGAGGGGGAGATAGGTCGGCGACACTGCATACCATTGCAACGAAACCTTCTTCAGGTGCGAGTTGCGTACGGTGCTTGTGAAGGAAGTCGCAGAGCTTTTCGATCCCTTTTGCGCTGAAATAACTCTCGCCCATGTCAAACGAGACCAACCGCTTCCCGAGATCGCCGCTGAACGTCTCGAGCAGCAGATCCAACGTCTCGTCTAGCAACTCGTTGTTGCAGAGACAGGAATGCTCCAACTTAGTGCAGTTGTCGAAAATGGCGCGGAGAAGCACCTCCATTGGACCAATGCCAGTGGCGTTCAGGTAGCTCAAGTAGCGTCCCACGTGCTCGAAGAACGTCATGATCGGCTCGGGTTTGAACACTCCGAACGTCATGCTCAAGAACGTGAGCTCCAGGTTAAGCTTGTTCCGGTAGGACTCATCGATGGTCTCGTGCTTCGTGCTGAGGATCTGGTCGTTCTTCACCCATCCAAATCCGATGCATGATATGACAGCACACGTCCATCCATTCTGCTGGCAGAGCGCTTCCAGTTCCACCTCAGTGGCGAGCCCATAAACCACTTCTTCCCCCGCTCTCGCCGTCGGGTAGAACTTGGCGCCTTGCTTGACGGTACAAAGCATGAGTTTGTTTTTCGCTGCTTGGTTACGCTTGGGCTTGCCTTGGTACATCAACTCACTGGCAGGATCAGACAGCGTTCTGATGAACGCTGCGTGGTGATCAGTGATAAAGTAATCGTTCGAGAGATCGACTGCGCAAAACCTGTTGCAAGCAGCGAGTTTCCTGGACCGCGGGTAGAAAAGTCCGTACCCGAGCCACCGCCAGCTCTGTTTCATGTCTGCCTCGTTCGTGTTGTTGAGGATGCACGTCAAACTGAGCGTTTCGATTTGGTATTCGTAGCGAAGCGCCGAGCAGATTGCCGCGAAGTTCTTCAACCCCAGTTTGTTGCCATTCAGGTTCAGCTTCTTCATGTATTACGATGGGTTCAAAACGCCGTCGGCCGCAGGCTCAGAAGTGCTCATGCTCGGGTTACACGCAGCCGCGATGACCTTGCGCAGCGCGACTTGGATTTTAGGTGACGTGGGTGGCTCGTGGAGACTGTTTTCAATAATGAACCGCAGCTCGTCAATGTGGTAGGTCGCGCGGTCCTTCTCCGTGATGTCTGCGACCGCCTCAAAGTGCGCATCGGTCATGGCCTGGTTGTTGAAATTCAGCACATTGACCGCAAACTGGCGCGTGGGGCTCGCGTACACTCGGTTGAGCATCGTCTCGACGATGCGTAGCGACGCCGGCGTGAGCTTGCAGATCTGGAACATCAGCTCCACTGCGATCTTGTTTGTCTCTTCAAAGAGGACATACTGGCGCGCAAACTCTTCCGACATCCCATGCTCTGGAGGCGTCGAAAAGAACTGGACGATCGCGTCCGCGTGGGTCTTGTCCAACTTGTTGTGGTGGCTCATATCAATGTTGAACACAGGGAAGCTCTCGTCCTCGACCATCCAGAGCCGCTCGTCCATGTTCAGAGTTTCGAAGCCATCGCCGTGCATCAGCACTACGTACCCCAAGAGGTTTTCCCAGAGTTTCACCTTGAGCTTCGGCAGTTTGTTGAGTCGGAACAAGTGCGCGAGCACTATCGCGAACACCTTGAGCGCCACGGGGAAGGTCGTGCCAATATCGCCACGGTACCAGTTGAACGTGAACGCGAACGCTGGCTTCGTGCGGCGGGTCGGCTCGTGACGCCGAGACAAGGCTGGAAGACCACCACCTGGCTGAACGCCGACTTGATGGCGCTCGACTGGCAGATGAGCTCGGTCTCGCGCTCGAGCGCGTCGTAGAGTCCCCGAGGCGGTGGCTTTGGTCGCGCCTTCCTCGCTCTGCGGAGCTTCGCGGGCATGGCGGGTGGATGGATAGCGCTTGAACTTGAGCTTGAGCTTGTTGTGCTTGAGAGGGCGAATTGGCGAATGAGGACCTGATCGGTGGACGCGCTGTAAAGCTCATCAATCCATCCGTAATGATCATTACTTTGGTGTAAATTATCAGAATTATCAGAAACGATGTTGAAGTTTGTCTGGGCTTTTGCTCGACGATTCGAAAATGATTCGTACAGGCAACGTTCCCAATATTGAGCTCCAAAAAATGTGAAAAAAAACATTGAAATATAGAGGTGTTTACACG
>JALBZB010000846.1:0-17122 GCA_038050625.1 Pythium sp. MPC-2022a | reverse complement strand
GTCTTCGGCAGGTGTGGCCTGAGCAGGTCGTCCTTGACCCTGCGCAAGTGAGCGCCCAGCTCATCCTGGCGGCTCCTCATCTCACTCCCGCTCCTCCTCGACTCCCTCCCGCTCTTCCTGATAATGACGACCTGCTCCTTCTTGCGCCACGACGTGTTGACGTACCGCTCGACGTACTCAACGTAGTTCTGCTTGATGTTGTTCTCGTACATGGTGATCACGTCGGTCGAGAGGTAGTCGAGCACGGCGTTCATGTGCTCGTAGCTTAGCTCCTCCGACATGTACGCCTTGTAGTGCTGCTCGCAAAAGGCCTTGAGCGTATCCTTGATGCCCATCGTCTCGGGCTTTGGAGGCTTGTCCTGGGAGGGCGGCTTGCAGAGCACCTTCATGACTGAGGTCACCAGCTGTCTGTCGAGCGTGGGCAGTTCGACCCCCTTCTCGCAACAGTGGAGCAGGTACAGCTGGAGCAACTGGAGCGTGTGGATCATGATGCCGTTGGCCCGTAGCGCGGCATCGATCAGCTTCTCGATGACGAGATCGTTGGTGACGACACTCTTGAGGCTCGTCTTGACGCAGTGATAGGGCGGATCCGGTGGCTCCTTCATGTCCCCTGAGCTCGCTCACTTGAGCTAGTTGCAAACCTTAGACAGGTATGCCGATGCGAACAAATGTAGAACTGACTATGCGTTGGAAGGAAGAGAGCGGAGATCGATGACCTACAACTACTGCGCCAGACCTCTTCAATGGCAAGTCCAGGCCTCACTTTCTGCGAGAGAGCTGCCACAGCTGGCGCGAGGAGACAGCGACCCTCCATCACACACATTTAAGTGATCGATGGAGAAGGAGTTGAAAGTCACATACATAACTGTAAGAAAGAAGACGATGAGAGGTCATCGAATTAGTCGATCGTAAAAAAGAGAGAAGAAGGTTGACAGCTCACTTTTCTGCTTTTCTGACACACGAGTGTACACAATGCAGTTTGTCGACCGTTATCGCCAGCACTAACAGATCGGAAACAACAATGCGCCTCGATGCACAACAATGCAGTGCAATTGTTTTGTTTGTTCTCTTTGCGGTTGCTGGTCCATTCGATTTCTCCTTTCATTCGCTTGCCGAGTGGATGCGATGCGGACGCATCATAATTGCAGTGACTACACAAGAAACCATGAATTGCAAAGCGGCTCTGGCCATGGGAGTGGAAATATGCTCTGCTCAGCTACAGGTTGGCACCAACAAATGCTCGTGGGCCAAAAGGATTTATCGGAGGTTGCACGCTTTGACTGACTGGTGGTCGCCACTCGTCCGTCGACCGTCGGTGTCTTGTAGCTGCGTGTAGTAGACTTTGACTGGGAGGTAATACGCGGCGCTAGATACGTACCTAGGTATTCAAGTTTTGCCATAGGTGGTGGTTGATTAGATGCTGTACTTTAGCTTAGTAATCTCAGCACATCAGAAGGTATACCCGGGTACTTACAGTATACGATCGGAACCACCACCTCGACGAACTCGACGAGCAGGAGGAATTCGGTTCAGTGCAGTAGATGGAGCACAAACTGCACGTATCGAGCTCTGCACGAGTCGCTCAGCGCCAAAACTGTTCGTTTCTCGCCGTCGGTCAGTCTTGAAGCCCGTTTGTCTTGCTCCAGCAGAATTCGTGAATGTTGAAGCTGGTGCGCCATCACACTAGAAAACAACTCTGGTATCGGTGACTGAGTCTGGTTGAGTGCCTGGACTTCATCTTCTCTCGAAAAGTGGGCAACTCGAGGTCCTCCAACGAGCTTCGAAACGTGAATTCGCGCAGACGTCATGATAGGGTCCCCTAATTCTCTTTCTAGCATCGTGAAACATCGTGAAAGGATGTTTGCTGGGTTGAGGACTTTGAGCAACTACTCGATTGATATCGCTCGGAGTCGTCTGGTATTCGACTGTTACCGATCCAGACTGGGCTGGCACGACGCTCGGCAGAATTCGATTGTTTTGTTGAAAGTGTGTGTAGGACCCCACTCGAATCGAGCTGTCTTGCAGAAGTTTGGGGTCGTTCTCCAGCAGGAAAATCGCTGCATCGACACAGCGCATCTTGTTCCAAATCGGCCGAAGCTCAGCGTTGCTAAAGGTCGGTATCGAGCCGTCACCTTCACCTCGTTCTCGCAAATTACCATGCTTCTCAAACACATCGACTTCAAATTCTTTCGTGACCGCGATCATGTTGCGCAATGACAGGGTCGCAAAGCCGAAATCCATGGCGATGAGCAGAGCCGTGGCGAGATACGGAGTCACATTTTGCATACACACCGCCACGTAGAGCGTGTGGAAGACCTCGACGTTGAAGATGACGAACTCGGGTTTCGCGTCTTCGAGGTCGCGGAGCATCGAGAACAAGATCAGCCAGCACGTGCAGAGCGTTCGAACCCAGAACATCTGGCTGTGCGCGAGTCCTTGCTTTGGTGGCTGCAGTGGAATCAAATCCGTCAGGATGGTGGTCAGGATGCATGGAAACGGAGTGAGGAGAATCACCAGAGCCGCTCGATCGAGTACGTGCCATTGCGCTCGACGTGCAGCACCTCCCAGTACCTGCTGATTGTCGTCCAGCACTTGCGAGTTCAGTAGTTGATGGCGCGCTGTTCCATACCATTTGTGACGATGAGGAATGCAAAATGGTACTCTATGGTTAGTTAGCACGACGTTCACTCGAATATATGTGGGAGTTTCCCGACAACCACGAATTCTTATCGAAATAGACCTTCTGGGTAAGGAAAAAAGAGGTTCGAGGGTCGAGAGGTCTATTTCGACTCGGCAGCTTTAAGACACATTGAGGTTGCAATGCCGTGGTCCCTACAGCATTATTGCTATGACTTATGCAGCTCCATCGCCCATCGCTCTGCAAACGTAAAGGTGCATCCATTGAACGCCTCAATTGCGCTTGCGCTACAGTCAGCTGCACGCTTTGGTCCTCTTGCTGGTGCTTTGGAAGTCAATTTGCCTCACTTTTCAAACCCGCCAAAACCACATTCAAAAGCCCTATCCCTCTGAAACGATAGCAGCACGCTGATTGGTGGAATTGAACGATCACGGGATCTGATTGGTGGAATGATTTTGTAGCGATTGCCAAATTACCTCAATACTGGCCCCTGCTGTTCGATTTCAATTAGCGCGGCAAGCGGTTATCCATGTGTCAATCAATCGCGCGCCAAAACTGAGGAGCAGATCGATTGACGATCGAATGACCATCATCACTCCTCCTCTTACGCGCTCTCGTTGAGCAGAGGGCGATCAACTTCCACGCGCTCGGTTGCTCTGCTGCCAACCGGTCGACCTGTTTGTTCTTGATTACCGCCACCGCGACCGCTTGAGTATCATGTGTCAACTTGTGCACCGCAAGCGACTGAGGAGCTCCTCTTCAGCAGCAGCTACGTCGCTCTACAGTGGCGCCAAGCTGCGCAAGGTGAACGCGCTGAATGCGTCACCTGCTGTGACAGACTACTCATCGCCGCCCCAAGCAGCTGCGAATGTCAGCGTGAAGCAGCAGCAGTTCGAGTCCCGATGCAAGATGTCACCGGTCTGTTGCGAGCCGCAAGAGGACAACGAAGACGAGTACGAGGAGGAGATCGAGGAGGAGGAAGAGGACAAGCGCGTAGATGTAGAAGCGCACGACTGCAACAACCAGATAGGAGAGAAGGAGTTTGCGACGTCGGTGCACCGCGACGAGATCGTGGCGGCGATCCTGACGATCGCATCGGCACTCGGACTCGCGCGAGAGACGCTGCACCTCTGTGTGGACGTACTGGATCGCTTTATGGCCAAGCATGAGGTGGAAGCGTCTCGATTGGAGACACTGAGCATTGCGTACGTGCGCACTGTTATTGGTGTATAGTTGTCTTATTGATAGCAACGGAAAACTAACGTTCTTTGCTTGTTTTGTGTTTGTTCATGCGCAACAGTTGCCTGTGGATTGCAGTCAAGTTCATGGAGACCCCGACGACGATCATCGACAAATCGATCAAGAAAATCCTGCAGCAGCGACGGCACTCGGGCAACGTAAGCGTACTCTTCGTGCTCCCTCTCTCTCTCTCTGCTCTTTTAGTGAACCACACGCTCTAACAAAATGATGGTGTACGTTGTCTCTCTCTGACAGTGGACGTGGCAGCAGATCATCGAAGTCGAGACCGAGATCCTCAAGGAGCTCGGCTTCCGCATCATGGCGCCAACAACGCTCGGGCTGCTGCAAAAGAAGATCTTCGGACTCGACAAGCCTCCCGCCCATGAAAAGGTACGTTAGTCTATTTGACCTCGTTGAGACTACAGAGACTCACCCCACCTTGCTCTGTTTCTTTCTTAATCTGTAGATGCAACTGGCGTACTACTTTGCCGACCTGTTCTTGCTCAAAGACCGGTCGCGTGAGTTCGCCAAGGAGCTGCTCGTGGAAGCCATCTGGTACGTCATCTCGGAGCACCAGATCACGGACGTACAGCCGCCGCTGCTGGCACCGGTCGTGCTCCTCTTCCTCGCGCACCGCGACAACATCAACACCAAGCACCACGTGTACAAGGCGTGGTTCGCGTTGCGTTGCCAGTACGGTGCGTTCTTGCCGGCGCCGTGGCGCGTGCCGTACGATCCGTACTGCATCTGCCGCGTCTGCGAGAACGTGCAGGACGCGCAGGACGAGCTCGAGGAGCTCATGGAGAACGCAACGGCGCCACTGCTCCTGTCGGCAAAGCGCAGCCTCAACCTGGTATGATATGATAGAGAAACCCATACAATAGAGAAAGTGATAGAAGACCATCCCACCACCACCATCCAGTACAATAATGAGCTCCACAACATAGAGAGAATGGATGAATGGTGATGCATGTATAGATGGATGTAATAAGCATGTACAGTGTGTAAAACAAACAGGCAGTTGCGCTTTTAAGAACGTGCATGTATTTCCCTACAAACAAACTTGGTTCACACTTTGGATCATCCATTCTCAGCAAAGCACTAGACAACTAGGTCGTCTACTACTTCTGCTTACAGCAAGTGAGATTTGCGCAAGTCCTGGTACTTCTTGTAGCCCGCGGCGACGACGCCGCCGAGCAGGAGCACGAGCACGAAGAACGGCGTCTTCCAGCCCGTCGACTTGGCCGCCGTCTCCTCCACAGTCTTCTGCAGGCGCTCGTCGACCTGGTCGCGGATCGCGTTCGCGGTCGACGCCACGCGCTCCGTGACCTTACCGCTCACCCACGCCTCGAGCTCCGCGATGCGGCGCGTGTCTTCCGCCTCCTGCTCGCGCAGCTTCTTGATCGTGTTCTCCGTTGACTCCTTCAGCGCCGTGAACTGGTGCTCAAAGTCCTCGATGAGCTGCTCGTACTTGCGCTTGAGCAGACGCAGCTTTTCCTCGTTGTCGCCATCGCTCAAGCGCTCGTCCAGGTCGTGCACCGTCGCGTTCTTGACCTTCTGATCGCTCTCTTCGTGCGCCATGTCGCCAACATCGCTGCGAGTTTCGTGCAATAGTTAGCCACAGCTAGTCAGTCACTTGTGTTACACTCCATTGCAACCCTGGCACATTGTAAATACTATGTAGACGCAGGTACTTACTTGTAGACCTTGAGTGCGATGATGTCGTGGTTGTCCGCGAGCCCGCCGGTCGACGCCGTGATGCCGACCGTCGCGTCATCGACCCAGTTCTGCGGTAGGCGCACGTGGCCGCTGTGGCAATGCACCCAGTCGCCCGTGTTCTTCGCGTCGATCAGGATCGCGACGTAGTTGTCCTTGAACTGGATCTTGGCGCGCGACATATTGAGCGACGGGCTGAACGCTGCGTTACGCTCGTGGTAGCGAATGCCCGGCGCCATGCACCCGACCTTGGTCTCGTCGTTCAGCTGGTCGAGTGACTTCGTGCCGTCGTTCACGAAAAGCGTCACGTCCTGGTGGCCGCCCGTGTGCTCCGAGTTCACGAACGTGTCGAAAAGGACACCAAAGCCTACAAGAGATCAAACAAAAAGCACATACACAATCGCATCAAGGATGAGTCACAAACCTTCGCACACTCACATCATCAAGTACATTAGACGACAAGTAGGTACCGTTGAAGTTGCCCGTGAAGCCGTGGTTCTCGCCGTCAATGTGCTTCTGCGAGTTGGTGACCCAGAGCGCAAGCCCGTCGCCGAACCAGGACTGCGCCTGGCCGCTGATGCGGAACGTGAGCACGATCGAGAACTCGCGGCTCTCGATCTTCTTCTTGCTCCAGATGAAGCCACGCTTGCTCTGGCGGTCGGGCGTCAGGCGAATGAAGTGGCGGTTCACGGTTGTGGCGCCGCCCATGTCCCAGTTCCAGCCGGGGATGCGCATGCCGTCGGCGTTGATCATCTCGAAGGGCTTCTCGAACGACACCTCGCCCAGCGGCTCAGCGTGCACGGAGCTTCTCGTACGGCTACTGAGCGTCGCGAGCAGCGCGCCCGCCACGAGGCCGAGCGTCTTGAGAATCTGCATCGCTGCCAGTAGTTGCTAGTTACGTAGAGAGAGAGAGAGAGAGAGAGAGAGGACTGGAGCTGCTCGCCTTGTGCGCTCGATTCGCGTTGTCGCCGAACTGAAAATGCTCATGACGTGGAGCAATCTCTGGTCACATCAAAAGAAGTACCGATAGTCATTCTTAAAGTGCGATTTCACTAACAGAACACCGGATTTAAGAGGAGGCAGCAAGTATACTAGTCATAGAATCATTCATCCGATAAAGTACGATAGCAGATTTAATGAGAACCTAAATTGCTCTGAACTCATTCGGCTCGTTATCAGATTGATCCACATATCTGACTGATAACGAGCCGAGGTTAACTCTTGAAATAGCTCAAGCCAATGTAGGTATTGCGTTGGGTAAATGGCTGATGTAGCACGATCGCGTGAATGATGTTGCTTTCCAGAGGTCGACGAAGTGCATGCTCCCCCCATTATTGTGCGCGCGTGCTATTAATATTTTGCTTCAATCAGCACACACGCCTGCCCCTTTCCGAGAGATTTCTGCCACACCAAGCAGCGCACGATCGCAGTCAGTCAGTCAGCCTGCCGGAGGGGCAACCCGTTTCGAATCAACAGAATGGCGTTGCCCAACTCTCCCCATAGTCCCGATTTGTAGCTCCCACCTGAAGAATGAAAAAAGATGTGGGCTGCGTTTAATTCAGCGTGCACCACTAGACACACTCTCAAGGAACACTGCAAGAGAGCAAGCAGATCGAGCAGTAGTAGAGCGTGGCTAATGAGACTCCACAGCGCACACAACAGACCCCAGATGCTCAGCGTTCGCTGGCTGCGACTCCAGGTCCTACACGTCCTCTTTTTTCTTCTTCTCGTATGTAGCAGCTGCACGACCTCCGTTGCGGCCGAGATGTGCGCGTTCGTCGTGTCCCCTGGCGACGCCGGCGTTGGCATCGCTGTCGTGACAGACGCGACGTGCAAAACTACAGGAAGTGTTGGTTGCTTTGACAGCTCCTCTGTGTGCCGCTACTGCAAAACGAAGGGCACGCCGCAGTCGCAGCATCTTGTCGACTGCTCTGCGATTGTGGGAACTCCTGCGTCGACCCCAGCTCCGGGTACGACAGCTCCAGTAGCTCTAGCTACTTCAGTTCCAGCTCCGTCGCCTACAACCTCAAATGGACCAATTGGAGGAGTTTCCAGCGTCGCAGTGTGCGCTCAAGTCGTCTCAACAGGGAACGCCGCAGTCGGGATCGACATTGTCACAGATGCCACGTGCGCAAACGGTGGGCTCGGCTGCATCGACAGCATCTGCCGCTTCTGTAAGAATCAGGACACCGCCCAGTCGGGTCAATACTTGAGCTGTCAGAGCATCAATCCAGCCTACGGCTCAATAACAACCCCAACTCCAGCAACCCCAGCTCTGACCCCAGCTCCAAAGCCTACGACTAGCGCACTGCCAGTCTCCACCACTGCACCGCTCGCTCCTGCTGCGTCATCACCGTCACCTTCATCATCGTTCTCTGAGGTGTGCTCGTTTGTCGTCTCTCCAGGCGACGCAAGTGTTGGTATCGTCGTGCTCACGGATGCGTCCTGCAAGACGCTGGGCGGCGGCGTCGGCTGTTTTGGCCCAACCAGCATCTGTCGCTACTGCAAGAGCAAGAGCACACCGCAGTCTAACCATTTGCGCGCCTGCGACAGCTTCTCACCGTCATCTTCGCCATCACTTAGTACCAGTACGAACCCAGTTGTGGCTGTTGCAACGCCAGTGCCAACCACATCATCGCCGTCAACGCCTCCACCAGCATTCATCACGGTATCATCAGGCGGGACAACTGTGCAGACCCCACCCGCAGACTCCTGCTCCGACGCGCTGATCACCAATGCGCAGATAACCTCCGGTATCTGGGCAGTCTTTGATCCGTCGTGCCCGCGCGACGGTGACCTGGGTGACTGCAACGAGTACTGCCGCATGTGTCAGTTCACGGTCACGAGCGCTTCGGCAACGCTACGCAGCTGCTCCAGCGTGCTTGCGACGGTGGCTGCAGCTGCGGCCGATTCGGAGGTCTGGTCGTCTTCAGACTTGGTGTTGCCTAACCCGCCACCGGCGAATCAATGTACTACCACTTTGGCTCTGGGCACCGCAAGCTCCGGCATCTGGATGACGTTCACGTGCATAACCGTGGATCCGAGCGAGACCAGCGACACCGCTCAGTGCCTGCAGGCGAAGTGCGACTACTGCAAGTACTTTGAGACCCAGAGTTCCAGCGACTACCCGTCGTGCGACGCTCCGATCTCTATTGTGGACAGCGAAGTGAGTGTCCAAGCCACCGCGTCTTCTAATAGAGAGCTCCGCCTTGTAACGAGCAGCGGTAGTGATGATGGAGAAGATGATAAGGTAGCGTCAGCAAACGCAGTGGGCTCCGAAGCTATTGGCGCGGTCGTGGTCCCTGTGGTGGTGGTGGCTGGCGTGAAGCGCGCAGTACACAGGTTTCATCGGTCACTTGATGCCGAAGAGCTCCCATGAGCACTCGAAGACAGATAGATATCCTAAGCGAGCCTGCGATCACAGTGCAGAAGACGTTGATGTGGGAGGATTTCGTGCTTGTGGTGGTCGTTGTGGACTCTGCGAACTTCTTGGAGACATTTCGTGGAGGCCAGTGAGCGAGTGTAAGATACCCCCACAGTCCGCATATTAGCCAGCGACCTTGAGGTGTGGTCGATTCTCATTTCAGGACCGACTTTAAACGACCGACTAATATCCGTGACAAGAAGCAAAGGCTTTGAAGGAAAACAATAGATAGAATGCACTTTTCAAGTTACGGGAACTTAAACTCTACGCGAGCCAACACGCCAAGCTTTCCTGTGGTGGTTGTTTGTTGTTCTTTACCATGATGCTATGACACAATCAGCCAGTCAGTCAGTCAGTCCATGAGATCTCTTTGTCCGCTCAGGCTATCACGGGGGTGCGCGGCGCCTTGACCTTGCGCCGTGGGTGACTGGTCCCCCGCTGTGGCAGCATCTGCTGCACCTGTTGCAGGTGGTCCTCGCCATTCTCGATACTCGAGTCGCACAGGATGGACGACACGTCTTCGGTCGTGGCACCCTCAAGCAAGCGCTTGGCGCCGTAGATCACCATGGCGAATACAGCCACAACCCCCACTGCCGCAGCCACGGCGACCACGATCTCAAAGGTTGAGAGCTATTCTCCAGCTTCAGTTCCGACACTGGCTCCGGCACCGTCCGAGGCTGACAACTCGCTCGGAGCGGCACCATGCACGAGTACCAAGGGGGACGTCGAGGTCGAGGGCCAGTAGGGGAAGATGCCGTTCACGCACGCCGGGTACTTGAAGGACTGCTCGGTCGCGTAGAACGAGCAGGACGAGCACACGACCAAGATGCAGAACCCCGACGCGTCGGTTTCGTAGCACTGCACGTTCGCCCAGATGCCTGTGGCCTCCTTCTCCGCGGTCACGTCTCTCTTGGAGCAGTCGTTTGGAGCTGGCGTTGGCGGTCGCACGGTTCCCGCTGGTGACGGCACGAACACTGGAGCCGGTGGTAGTGGTGCGATCGACGCGCACCATCTCAGCGGCGACGACACCACCGTGTCCGCATACTTGCAGAAGCGACACTTGGAGATACAGGTGGAGTCGGAGTTGGAGCACGTCTGGTCCCACGTGGCCCAGATGCCGACGCTCGGCTGCGCTTCACCCAGGATCGCTTCCGTGCACAGGTTCGGCGTTGGGGCTCCGGGGAGCGCGGCTTGCACAACCGGAGCTGTCGGTGGCACCACACACACCGGTAACCCCGAGGACGCTGCGGTGTCGTAGAAGTTGCAGAGTGGGCACTTGGACTTGAGGCACGAGCCCTTGTACCACTCGAGGCACTCGACGTTCGCCCAGATGCCGCTGAGCGCCTGGGAGTTGGTGACCGTGGACGAGCAGAAGTTGGACGCCGGGGTCTCGACCGTCGTCGGGATCGTCGGAAAGTCTGAGCACGGCAGCAAGTGCTGCGATGCGAGCGTGTTCTTGGTCTTGCAGAAGCGGCAGTAGCCGTCAACGCAGCCTACGCCGCCCTGGATGAAGCACGCGTTGTCCGTGACCACCGTGATACCTTGGAGCGAGTCTCCAAGCGAGATCGATCGCTTGCACGCTTGCGCGATGAGCTGACCCGCTGGGACTGGAGCCGGAGTTGGCACCGGAGCAGCAGTAGTGGGAGCTGGATCTGGAACCGCAGCAGTCACAGGAGTCGGAGCAGGGGTCGTCGGAGCAGGGGTCGTCGGAGCCGGAGTTGCTGGAGCAAGGGTCGTCGGAGCCGGAGTGGTCGGAGCAGGGGTTGTCGGAGCCGGAGTTGTTGGAGCTGGAGCTGTAGGTGTTGTCGTCACGAAGTTGGAGCACGACAAGTAACTCGATGCCTGGGATGTCTCCCGTGTCTTACAGTAGCGGCACGCTCCATCATAGAAACAGCCAAGGCCACCATTCTTGCAATTGGCGTCTGCGATACCTGCAATACCCACGGCTTGGTCACCCGTTGATACTGCAGATGCACAGGTACTGGCTGGGATTTGTGCTGGTGGAGCCGTAGTGACTGGAAGAGGTACAGTCGTGATCGGGGGAGGATCTGTCGTCACCGATGGGGGCTTGGCAGTGGTCGGATTCGGAGCGGTCGGATCCGGTGCAGACGGCGTGTCCACGTCCAGTGTCCCGCTCACAACTTCTTCGCAAACCAGGAAGTTCTGCGACTGGACCGTCTCGCGAGTCTTACAGTAGCGACACGCGCCACCCTGGAAGCATCCAATGCCGCCGGTCTTGCAGGACGCGTCGTTGTATGCAGAGATGCCGACACTCTGGTCTCCCGGTGAGACCAGCATGGAGCATGTCGCGCCGACACCTTGGAATAGCAACGCGTTCGTGACGCAGATGCACACAAGTACCTTAATCCAGGAGCGGACCGTCGTCGCCCTGTTGTAGCTCTTCATGACACTCGTCTGATCTCCCCTCTGGGTAGTTAGCTGGGCACAGACGGACAGAGTAGGACGGCTGGGGCTCTCTTCGATCTCTTCGACTCTCGCCACCGGTGAAAAAAAAGATGAATGAGCGACCAAGCGCGTGGATAGCCCCTTCCTCCTTGAGTCTCTCCTTGCCCACGTTGTCTCTCCAGAGTCAACGCTTTAGGTACGGCGGTTATACATATACCGACACAAGTCGCCTAGTGGTGGTGGTCCTCAGGTCACGCGCGACCTTTGCCACGCCGAAGAACCAGGCGAGCAGTTTTGAGGTGCGAAGTGCACTCTTTGGGCCAACCGGATGAAAGCAAGAGTCGCCATGAACAGACAATTCTCGTGGTGCGTGACTCGGGTTTCAGACAAAGAGAGAGAGAGAACTCATGGTGGTTCTGCTTGAAGGATGCAATTAACTGTAGTTGTGCGCACCATGTGCGAGAAGATTCTCTGCAAGGCTAGACCAGAGAGGGCAAAAGGCGTTCACGGGGTCCGTCATATCCAGATCCGGGGTCGCGACTTTGGTTTGACCCCCGTTAAGAACGGTACGTGGTTGTCTCTAGCTCCAGGATGGCGGTCATGGAGTCAAATTAAAAAACTGGCGACAGAACAAAAAGGCTGCGGTTTCTGTCCTCGGAGCCACACAACAAACGTAATATCGTGGAGTATCTGGTGAGCCAAGTGACCCTTTAGATGCGCGAAAGACACTCCAGTAGATCCGCATTTGGAGACCCAACACTGTTGGTGAATGAACGAAGAAGTTGTGCTGAGTGTCAAGGGGAAAAATTTGTGTCCCAAGTCGCTTCAGGAGCCGTCAAGTCGTTTCGCTTTCCCGGGGCGTCGATGGCTTTGGTTCAGCGCGATTCGGCTGTTCTTCTCAATCGCTCCATGCACAACTACTACCTGCGAGAGATGGCTAACAAAATTGAAAAAAATACAAATCCGCTATTTTGCGATGTTGAAGTTGACTTCGCCAGAGAATATAAGTTCGATTATGCTGTGGTTCCATGGGATTTGCGTCAAACCGAACACAAACCTGAGCCTCTGGTGTTTGTTTTCACGTATAAATATCTGCCAAGTTCATCATAATGTAGTGTGCTTCCAAGCGTTAGCTGACCAGTGATCAGCGAATGAGACGCTTCCCAGTGGCAAACGACCGACCTTCGCCTGTAAGAACGCCGAGATCGCATGAACTACTCCCAAGCACGACTCCTCCATGATGGAGCCGTATTTTCCTTTCATTGACAAGTCCGCTCTTCACCAACTTTCTCTGAACTGAAAAGAGTCTTTCGCGTCGTGTTGACCTCCTTGTGTGTAATGGATGGGAAATCACCGGGAGCTCACCCAGGAGCTCGTTCGCGGAAACGGGAGTGGCGCTTCCTCCTCTTTCCTGTTCTTCCCATGACCTCAAAGAGGAGGTGGTGGTTTCGCAAAGTCCCCCAACGACCTGCTGCGTCTGGCTGACAATGTCAAACGTCTCTTTTTGTGAAGCCACGCTCCACGCCACATGGCTCCGCTATTGGCTCGTTCCGATTAATCAATCGCCAGCAGGATTTCAAAAACCAGAGTTACGGCGAGACAAACAAGGTGAGGCGTCGTCTGGGTTCCCCTCCCTGGCAGCAAACAGCAAAGCAACAGACAAGATATGACGATCAGAGCTCCGCGACGGGCCTCAAGGGCGATGCTCTGCCTGCACGGCGAAGTCTCCACTCCCTCAAGAGCTCTCCCACGCTCACGGCTCTTATTGGCTGCGACCACAACGCTGCTGCTTACTGCGAGCGGTGTCATGAGCGCCAGCAACTGCCCGTCGGCGTCCACCAAAGCGCTCTTGCTTGGGATCGACATCATTCAAGACCTGACGTGTGCCACCAGTAGCACTCGCGACACTGTGGGCTGCATCGGCAGCAGCAGCTGCCGGTTCTGTCAGTTGTTCAGATCCGAGCGCTCTCAACAGTACCAGTTCTGCGCGCCAGAGGGCGAGATCCCCGAGTCCGCAGCGACTGATACTACAACAACCAACACCGACACTTTCCGAAGATGCCTACTGACAGTGTCGACTGGGGACGCTGCGGTCGGGCTCAATATCATCACCGACTCGTCCTGCAACGGCGGTGGTGTCGGCTGCGTGCTCCAGAACTGCCGGTTCTGCCGAGCATGGAGCTCTCCGCAAGCAGACCCGTACCTGAGTTGTAACGATCTATTGGATGTGACAGCCTCAGCTCCAGAACCAGCTCCAGCTCCAGCTCCAACTCCGGAGCCAATTTCCGCTAACACGCCAGCTCTGAGCGACGAAGAGCTACGCGAGACACCAGGTACCAACTACTGCTCGGCGCACCTCATCGATGAGGACCAACTGAATGCGGGCGTGTGGGCGTTTGTGGACGAAGACGGCTGTCTGGGCGACCCCACCGCCTGTGAACTTGAGTTCTGCCGGCTTTGCAAGTACTTGGAGTCACCCACCTCCCAGGGCTACACTTTGTGTCCCGATCTGGACCTGAACGAGCAGTGGTTGCTCTCGTACGTGAGTACGCAAGCGCCATTAAACACTGTGTCTCGCCGATAATCAAGCACAAGCAACGAAAAACATTTGGGAATTGGTTTTCGTGGGGAATAATACACGTCATTTTTTGTATTCTCAAGCAAGACATCAATTTCAGTGGATCAATTTGTTTCTACTACAGAGTACTAGTACTTTTAGCCCATGCGGAAGGTGTCGCTCGTTGAGGTGTTGCGTCGCAGCAGCGAGTTGCGCGGCGGCGAGTTCGTGAGGCTCTTGTGTACCGTGGAGAGGAACTGCGGGTCCACTTCGGTGGACACGAGCGCGTACACTTCCTGTGCGAGCACCTGGCGCACTTTGCGGATCTCCTGCACTTTGTCCGCGTGCGCCGCGATGTTGAAGAGGAAGTAAACATTTTCCAGGAACGAGCGGCTCTCCTCGAGCACGCGGATGTACGAGTAGAGCAGCACGGGCAACCCGACCGCGAGCGTGTACGCGTACGACGAGCCGAGAAAGTACCACGTCGCCAGGATCATCGCGAGCCAATGCAACGGCACCAAAACACTACAACAGATAGCCAGCATAACGATCACAGGTTAGAACCAAACTCCATATAATAGGATAGGTAGAGAACTTAAGACACGTACGCTGCAGCAAAGATCTTGAACATGGACTTGGACTCGACAAAGCCCGCGAGGCTGTTGAGCTTGTGGCCTGATGCATTAGCGATGTTTGTTGTTAGATGCGCGCCGATCATTCTCAGCCATTCATTCGTTCATTCATTCGCACTAAGTACGTACGTACCAATGAAGTAGTAGGGAAAGTTGATGAGCAAGCCGGGCGTCGCGAGCGGCAGTAGCACGACCAGGTACAAAATGCGCTCCAAAAACAACTGCAGTACCGAGTTCTTCTGGATGGGCAGCAGGATGTCCTGGTCCTTGATGCGCAGCTTGTCGAGGTCGTCCTTGTACTTGGCGACCTTGGCGCGGATCTCCTCAATCTTCTTCTTCTTCGTTTCGTCTTTGGCTGACGACGCGCTCTCGAGCAAGTTGATGATGTGCTGCGTGAGCCGCACCTCCTTGTTCGCGTCGATCGAGCCGGGCGTGTTGAGGAACAGGCGGCGCATCACGCGCGCCACGCGGATCGTGCTGAACTCAGACGCGTTCAGCGTGATATCGTGCATCTTGTCCTCGAGCAGCTGCGTGAAGCGCTTGATCTCAGCGTGGTCGTCCTTCTTGAACGCATCCGAGTTGACATCCTCCGGCGTGATCACCAATGGCGTGCCAAACTCGAGCATCACTTGGCTACATTTCATAGTAACCCCACAAAGCGGATTGTAAGCACTAATGCAAAAGCGTCGAGCCAATTTCGTACACAAATCGTACCTGCGGAAGTGCTCCTTGTTGAAGTAGTTGAGCCCGACGGGGATGATCGGGATCGGTTGGTCGTAGTTCTTCGCAAAGCCCGTGGCCACGCGCACGACGCCCGTGCGCAGCGAGAGCATCTTCGGTGCCGTGTACGACGTGCCCTCAGGAAACAGCAGCATGAGGTTCCCACCGCCGAGCGCCTGCCATGTGCGCTCAAACATGCGGTGGTTCGCGGCCTCGATCTCCTCTTTCGAGAGCGTCGTGTCCACGTCCTCGAGGCTGTTGCCGCTCTTGCGCGGGCGGTACACGGGCACGCAGCCAAGCTTGTCGAGGATGAACGCCATCACCGGGTTCGCGAACATCGAGCCTTTCACCCACACGTACGAGTTGCGGCCATGCTGTGCGCACTCGGTGATCACAATCAGCGCGTCCACGAGCATGTTGGGGTGGTTGGGACACAGAATCACCGGACCTATTTGAACGCACACATAGAGGCAGGCGTGATAGTCGTGTGTGTTAGTCCTTCATCATTACACATTCACACAACACAGAGAGAGGCAGCACAGCACGGAAGACGCACCTTCGCGCGGCAAGTTGTTAAGGCCGTAGAGCTCGATCTTGCGGAAGTACGTGTGCAGCAGTAGGCGCAGGAAGCGCGTGAGCATCGTGTACGCCTGCGTGTAGAGCACACCAACCGCGAGCGCGGCCCAGAGCAGTTGGCCGAGCATCGTTACGTGTGCTGTGCGTGTCTGTATGTGTAGAAGGCTGAGCTTGGGGGCTGGCAGAGAAGATGGAGAAATGAGGTTGAGGAGCTCTCTGGGTTGAGCCAGTGGCTTCAGGCTGCTGCTGGCTTTTGACTGGATTATGGCCTGCTGCTTGGCACAGGACGATGATGATCTGGACGAGAAAAAAGGCACAGCTGAGTGTGCGCTGGCTGCTGCTACCAAATGATGAAGGTGCTCGAAACCTGGTGACAGCATTTTACCCTATACATTATTGAGAGTGAGTGGAAAAACGGGTGAACTGATATGGAGCAGCAGCAGCCAAGGGTCAAGTGGTAAACACAAGTCTTCATTGCACGCATGACGCAAAAATCAGAATGGTCAGGAAACTAACCAGGACGCAATGGCAGGGTGATGACCGCTATTGCAGTTGAGAGAAGAGCTCCGACGTCACAGACGGTTTTAGGTACAGACAAACCTCCCCAAACCAATCAAGCGAAGTGAGTTTGGGGGATTATGTTGGGGAGGTTTGTCGGTACCTGATATGTACCAGAGCTTTCGTTTTTCCAGTCTGGCTCACCATAAAACGGAAAACAAAAGCTCTGGTACATTTAATTTTTTGTAACCCTTACAAACCGATAGCAAAAAAAGAAAAGTGTTCTTGAGTCCTTAATAGTAGCCTCTTAAGACTTGATGTGAATATACTCACTGCACATAAAAGAGGACTCAAGGATACTTTTACAGGAATTTTCTTAACAAAACGAATAACTTCTAAAAATTAATATCGTAAAAATAAATGTGTAACTGGTTTGAGCAGGGTTTGGTATGGCGTTTTGCAAGGAAAAACCTGTGAAATATAGTTCGTTTATGGTCTGCATAAACTATATCAATTAATATATTATATATACTGAATACTTCAAGTACCTTTGCAAATAAATATATTTAGTTATGTGGTACACATCAATACGCCGCAATGACAGTTTGAGCGGATTTTCATCGAAAATGGTGAACCATTTTTTACTTACTTCCTCTGTTCTGAAAAGAAATGTGCATTGTTGACTTTGTCCTCGTTCTCGGCGAGCACTAATCCAA